>CATORG010000019.1:0-60530 GCA_951804985.1 Dryomyza anilis | reverse complement strand
TTTTAAAAAGCAGTTTTTGTATGCTGTGGTGCAAAACAACAAAAATCATGTTTTCAGATTTTGCGATAGAATCTGAAAAATTAAATATAAACTTCATTAACCAATAATAAGAACATATTAAAATCTGAAGCAAATCGGAAGGGTATTAAAAATTAAAAAATTCTTAATACCACCGTTTTCACTTAATTTCGGAAAATATTGTATATATTTATAAACCGTATGAAGAGTTACCAATATAAGTTAAAATATATAATTAATTTCTAATACTTGCAGATTTACACTAAAAAAAGTTTTTTTTAAACTAAAACTTTTTCGTTGTTTTAAGGACACATACGATTGAAATTATTTTAAATTATATATTAATTAGTCATTAAAGATAATTTAAAATAAAACACAAAAAGAAATATGTTAATCTGATTGAGTAGGTGCGAAAATTCTTAGTCAACTAAAAATGTCTTGTTTTAAATTAATTAACATGATTTAAAAGTTCAAAAGTATGGATTATTGATAAACATCGCATATTTAATGGAAAAACAAGCAAAATTATTGAAATAAACAAAAATTGACTCAATAAAACAATTAACCGGTGCTGTGTTCAGACATAATCTTAAAAAATCTGAGACCTCAAGTTGCATTATAAATTGTGCCGCCGTCTGCCAAGCTGTTACTGTTCCTCAAGTTGTTACTGATAAAGTTGTTCCCAAGAATCGCATATTTAATGGAGAACTAATCAGATTGATTGAAGTATTCAAAAATTGACTTGAACTAAAGAATTAGCCGGTGTGGTATTCGGACATTACCTCAATAAGTCTCAGGTTGCTGTCTGTTGCTGATACTCTGTTTGCTGTGCGTTGATATCTGCTGATACTTAGGTTGCTGTCTGTTGCTGATACTCTGTTTGCTGTGCGTTGATATCTGCTGTTCCTGTTGCATTAATTTCACTTACCAAGTCAAGCAAAAGCTGCAAAAATAATATTCCAAAAGGTCAACCCAAGTTGGTTGTGTACTATGTGGCGGATGGTATCACACTACATGTACTGGAGTCATTGCTGAAGAGTTTAATTTTTTATTAAAAAACAAAGGATTATTCGGGTTCATATGTAAAATCAGTGCCGATAATCCGCCTGTAAAAGCTACGCATGAAGAGGTCAGTTACCGTGAAGAATTGCGACTTGGCCTAGCTAATGTACTAAACAAATGCGACTTAATAATTAAACAACTTAAAACCGAATTATCAACACAGTTGAATAATGTTAAACATGAAGCAGAGAACTGCACTAAAATGATTAAGCTAGTAGACGAGTCTACTTTAAACAAAATTTCTAAACTTCAATCTGAGAATGAGACATTGCATAGGAAACTCAATCGTGGAAATGTCGTTATTAGCAGTGTGATGAAAATTGGTGAAGTATTGAAGATCAACATATCTGAATTCGACATTAACTATTGCTGCTTCGTTAACAACAAAAAATCAGTACTGGTTTAATTCAGTGTTCAAAAGCGATTTGCTTATGAAAAATTATTTCGCCAATCGCAATTTAAAGCTGTCGGATGTCTTAGATACAGATATCAGATCCAGGGTATATCTGAACGATCATCTTACTCCTGATGCTAGCAAGCTTAGCTACTTTCGCAGAAATTTACGTAAAGAAAAAAAAATATTAAGTTTCGTTTACTGAACTCTGATGTGGGAAAGGTTTAAGTGCTTGCAAATGATAATAGCGAAAGAATATTCAATGCATCTGAATATTTATCGTTCTTCAATATCGCTGGCGAGATATGATCTGATGAACTCTGAAGCTGAATTTAATAGTTGTATGTGGTTAGTGCGTTGGACTGCGAGTCGAAAGGTGCCCGGTTCAAGCCTGGACTGGGGCTAACAACATCTTTTCATAGACACATTTTTCTATACCGCGCTACCTCTCGTCAGTAAATGGCAAACCTACGAGAGTAAAACCATTGCCTATGAAAAGCTCTCACCCGCCGTTCGGATTCGGCAATAAACTGTAGGTCCCACCACTTTCAGTACAAATATAACACGCACAGCTCAAAATGGTGAGAGAGCTCGGCCGAAGTTCTATACAGGACTGTAGCGCCAAAACTATTATATGTATATAATAATCCAGTCATAGTACAGCCTTCTTATCTTTCTCGAGGAAAGATTTAGATGGCATTTTTTTATTGAATAGTCTCCATATTTTTTAATAATGTGTGCAATTTCGTACTAATTATTTTAAAATATTTGACATAGTTCGTTTTATATTTTAAAAGTGTACATATGCCATAGAGACAGTTTTTTTATAAACCACGTAATCGGTTCTAAAAGCTATTAACTTCAGTTTCATGAGCTCCAACAAACTTGTTTTTCTTTGATCTCAAAGTTATCAAATTCATACCTTCAATTAATAACAATAGTTAAGTATAATTATTAATAAATTTTGAGTTGATTGTAAATGTAAAATATTTTTTCTTCTGTATTTTGATTTGCATATTAAATTTAAGAAGTTTTGTTACTTCCCTATATATATAAGTATTTCTACATTGAATATTTTATAAGTTAAGTTAAATATGTTCCTTTCATTTAAAATATTAAATCTTCACAAAGCCATATAATAATAATTATTTTTAATGTCAATTAATATAAATCTAGGATCAGTTGTTAGTGATAATTCTGTACTGCGTGCAAATTTAACAAATAAAAAAAATATCTTAACGTTGGTCATATTAATACGCAAAGCTTAGGACCGTCGGTTCGTTCGTCTAAATTTGAAGAAATAAAGTCAATTTTAAGTAATTCACGCTTGAATGTGTTAAAATATTACATTTGATGGTTATAAAATATACAAAAATGATCGTGTAAATATGAGAGGTGGTGGTGCCTGTATGTATATTTCTGCTGAAATTAAAGTCAAAATTGTACACGAGGTATGTGATCTCGGTGTAGTCGAGGCATTGTTTATTGACTTACTTCTTAAAAATATTACTGTTTTAATTGGCGTCATATACCTACCACATGGAAATGTTGCTATGCTTCGATATATTCTAGGTGATTTATGTTGTAGATAAGAACATATAATATGTATGGGAGATTTCAGTTTCAATGCCTAGCAATCTCTCACCATGTGATTATTTATGCTAGTTTGAAATTTTCAGTAGAACCAAAAGAAACTATTATTGAATATCATGATTATAATGTTGTTGATCTCGCGGAAATTAATAAGCGTATTATTAATTCGGACATATGTTTTATTTTCACAACAAATGACGTTAATCAACAAATTGAATGTCTTAATAAGACGGTTTCTCACAGATAACCGTTTACAAAAAAAATAATATTGACCATTCATGAAAAAACCTGAGCTGATAAAAAACTTTGGAACATTTTGCAAAACAATGGGTGTGGTGATAAATCCAAAAGCAGTGATGATATTGATCCAGATAAATTAAATACATTTTAATTTCTTCTCAAGAACCATCAATTAATGCATTACCTCAGCTTAAAGTAGGTGCTGGAAATAAGTTTATGTTTGGAAATGTAACACTTGATGAACTTTATTTAGCTACATTCAGAGTTAAATCAAATTCTATTGGCTCCTACGGGATTCCCATCAAATTCATAAAAATCATATATCCACCGCTTGACGAATACCTGCTTTATATTATTAACACTATATTAACCAACAGCGTGAATTTTCGTCCAATTAGCATTCTTCCTTCTATTTCCAAAGTGCTTGAGAATATTTTGAATGCTCAAATTCGTTCTTACTTAGAAATGGAACAGCTACTTAATCCAAGTCAATCTGGAATTCGTAAAAATTCGTACAAATATTAATTCGAACAAACTTAATGTATTGCTATCATTAGATCTTTCTGAAGCATTTGATTTAGTAGATTACAATACAAAAAACTTAAAAATGAATTTATGTTCTCTAGTAGTGCTTGCAAACTAATTAATTCATTTTTGACTGATCGTAAACAATTCGTTTCATGCAGTAACCGGAATTCCAATGTTTTGAATGTTCTAAGTGGAGTTCCTCAGGGATTTGTATTGGGGCCTTTGCTATTTATGATGTACACTAATAGTTTTGTTAATCAAATTGGAATGAATACCTCTAATGTATTTTTGTATGCTGATGACATATATTTGCTGTTTTCGTCGAAACTTGAATTCATTGGCTCATTGCAAGAGGTTATAAACTTTACAGTTGACCAGATTTGATGGATGGATGAAAATAAATTGACCATCAACATAGATAAAACCAAAGCAATGATGTTTAATAAATCTCGAAATAATGATGCACTTATAACCATTGCTTTTGGTGAACATGAAATTGAATTTTTAGATCAAATGAGATGTTTGGGCGTTATTTTGAATTCAAATCTCTCCTTTAAAGCACATATAAATAGTATTAGTGCAAAAGTTGGTTTCACTCTCAGGAAACTTTATAGTTTGAATATTTACATATCGTTTCATATCAAACTAATCGCAGCACACGCCTTATCAATGTCACAAATTGTTTATGGCTTAGAGGTATACTCATGTACTACCAAAACACATCAAAATGTGTTGCGTCTCATTTTTCACAGAGTTACAAGATTTGTTTACAATTTACATATTCGTGATCATATAAGCGATTATGTCCTTAATTTTCTTAAATGCAGTTTCTTTGACTATCTAAAACTTAGATATGTTACTTTATATTATAAAGTAATTAAGAGTGGTAAACCCAAATATATATACGAGTTGTTTGAGTTTACCAGATCACGTAGAAATATTCAAATACGGATACCCACACAGAAAAAAATATTGTACGTATATATAACAATTGATATTAATAGCAAATAAAATCGTATTCCAATTAAAAATATGAATGTATTTACTAATTAATTAATTGTATTATCACGTTTTTTAATTAAAATATTAATAGGAATAAATATAATATAATTTCAATACAACTAAATCTTTAATAGTATTAACTACTTTTACTTGTTACTTTTGATTTATTAATTTTCTTAAATTGCAACACTGCACTATGGGACATAAGCTTAGTCTAGCTCGCCGAAAATCGGAAATTAAAGTATGTTGCAGAAAGTTTAAAAATATGTAATTTTATTAATAATTTATGAGAACCTAGAGAACAAAGAAAATATGATACACCCTAGTGAAAAAATCCTTCTGTAGACTTGCTTAAAGTCAAAAAATTAAAACAAGTGCTTTTTAAGAAATAAAAATGGGCGACATTAAAACTGTCATAACTCTTTCAATATATACTCCAAATGGCTCAATTTATTTTTGATGTCAATAATTTGAACAAACAGCTTACGATGTTGCATATTGAATCATTAAAAATCGAATATCAAATGTTTGACTGATTTAATTGGCACCTGTAGAAGTTGTGAAAACTGACTTCGGTAAAACATTCGTTAGGTTGAAAGAATTTTACAAAGCATCCCAACTAGACAAATTATGTCTGAAAGATGTCTTTAAGCTATCTTTTAAATGTTATCAATGTCCGAAATGTTACAAATGACTGACCGGAACCTCTAATAGTATACATTAAGATGTCTTAAAGTTATTATCTACAAGTTGTCTTTTCAGCAACTGAAAAGCAACTGAATTAAGTCATCCTAAAGTGATAAAAAAGTATACAAATACGATATGCCAAATAGCGAAAATAAAAGTCGTTCTATTTTTTTTTGTTTCGCAGAAGAAACGACTAAAACCAAATAATTAAGAATTCAAATATATTTTTTTATTTAAACGTTATAATAAAAATTCAAATTAATACCTGATTGCCTTGCAATTACTCGTCATCACATTCCGTTTTATAACAAGCGATGGTAATGAGGAAATGATAGCGAATGTTGACATATTTTAACATTTGCTATGACTCGCTATCACAACGAAATGGTGATAACGAGAGATGGCATGGAAATCACATTATTTAAAGCAACTTCAAATTGCCGCACTGCTCTATGTTGCGATGGGTTTGGAATCATGGCGATGTCGTTGCCAAAGTTTGGCAGCAGTTTTTCATTTTCTTCTGTTTCTGTTCCCATCTGACCCAGCTGATCGCTCCTGTGCTCTGCTTGACCAGCATAATGAGGAATCTCTCATCAAGACATGACCCTGCTGCTGGTGGTGACGAGCACGAGTGGGTATTGTTAAACATCAAAGATTTAATGTCCGTCCTCGTAGCATAAAATGTTCGTTCACATCCACATGGTCAGTCCCGATTTGTTGCCGACACATCTTCTGTTTGAGTTTCCATCATGCGAACGATCTCCGCGAGAAGAAACCCTGCATACATAATTTGGATGTGCACTTTTCAGCGACACATCCGCAGACGTCTTGGAGCAGGAACGTGGCTTTCTGATGTAGTTTTTAATAGCAATTTTTATTTTATTTGTGTTGCGGACAGATGCATGGAAATTCTAAACTAAATGAATTTTAATTTATTATTTATTTGTCAATCTGAAAATTCCAATTTAACAAACATTTTATTGGCATCGTTACACTGACTCCAAACGATACGGGAAAGATTTGTTAAGTAGTTGCCTTTTTGAAAACTTTTTGAGTAAACAAATAAGTTTACGGAATACTGGCATCGTTAAGCTGACGCAAAAACGATGCAAATGAGACTTGTTAGAAATTCACTTTTCGATAACTTTTTGAGAAAGCAAATAAGTGAACATTATAAAGACATCCTTTTAGGTATCATTTTGTATAATGTTCTACTTGGGATATCAAAAAGTATAAATACTTATTTAATATGTTTATGTTATATATGGAATTAAATTATTTTTATTTTCATGTGTTTCTATTCGACAAATATTTTATTTAATTTAACAAAATATTTAATTGATCGTATTTCTATCGAATGAAATTTTTAATTGATGTTACTAATTAATTAATTGATGATTTAAAAATTCACAATAAAAAATATAATATATATAACAACTTTAATATCAATATGACAAACAAATTAATTAAAGTTTCTCCAATTAACATATTCTCATTATTACGAATATGGAATTCAATGCTACTAAAAGTTACATCGGCTGAGTTTCAATTAAAAATTAATTGGATTGATTAACATTTACACACTTTTTTTCTGTGTGCAAGATTAATACCTCCATTTTTGAACGATTGCTTTTAGTTAATATTGCTCGTGTATGGAACGGGTTTCCTCGGGATTTGAAGCAGTTTTCAGTTTCAACTTCAACATTTTAACGTAATTACTTGCAACATATACGGAGACTAAACTAAAATTTCATCTAACAAATGAGTAAATTACATTTTTTTTTTTAATATTCTCAATTTTTTTTACTTAAGATTCAAACGTTATTTGAGTAGTTGCTTTGTGTGGAACTTAGTATTAAGTTTAGTTTTATTTTGTATAAAATTTAGTTTTTAAGTACTTATTACCATGTAATCTATGTTGGCCCGAGTTGGCTTTATGATAATAAATAATAAAATGAAAATAATATCTCTATTGGTTTAGCAATACGAGATAGATCATAGAGATAACATTTTAAATAGTGATGCTTTTTGAGATTATGAAAATGTAAGTAGGTGCGTAAAAGCTAGAAATTTCAAAAAATTTTAATGTGCCTCATTTTTTTGGTTAAAACATTGACCAAACTTACGATTGTTGAATATTTTGACCTTTTTCGTGCAGTACTGTGGATGTGCCTCAATAAAAAAGGTATTGACAAAAATGTCGCGACTTCACAATTAAGGGACTTATGATAGACATTTTTGATTGCATTCAATTATTTGAATCGAGACCATTCTACGTAGATGCTTAAAAACCTTTAAAAACTAGCAAAAACAAAATATCTAAATTTTGCACAATTTTCAAAAGGCCATAAAATTTTTGCATTTCAATAATTTTATATGCGCCACTGATTTTGTGATGGCAATTAATGAGCCTTATCGTGAATAAAATTCCTCAGGGAATTCTTACCCTTGGTGGAAAATAGGTATCATGAACAATATTCGAAAAGGGAAAAAATGTTTCCCTAAAAAAAACTACGTATCATGAACAACATTTTAGAGGAAAATTACACCTGTTTCGCCGAAAAAATTCCGCCACTTTTTCATCGGGGAAAAATAATTAATTAAAAACAAAACACACTTTAATTAACTATACTTTTATTTTTAATATGTTAACAAATATCTATGGATAGCACCAAAATAATTTAAATAAAAGTTATTTACATATTTCTGCACAAATAAATTACAGATATATTCAACCACTGCAAAAACTTCACCGGCTGGGGTATCTTATTTTTTTTTTAACTCTTGAAAAATGAACGCAATCTAATCACAACATTTTCTTAAATGAAGAACTACAATTAAGAGTCATTTATATACATTTAATTGCAGTTTAACATAATTTTAACTTCAATATTTATTTTCACAACACAACGTATTTTATCCAACAACACTGTTTGACATTTTGCAAAACAGCTGAATTAGCGTTGCCTGATGTTCAGTTCTAATTGCAAATTAAACATTTATTGAGTCAAAAAAATGTGAAATTTGTGCATAAAAGTATAGTTAACTGCAAATAATAAAGATCTGTATACATATTTTATATCTGAACTATTGTTTTACAACTTTATTATCTGAAATAATAAATTTAACCAACGAAAAAATCTGGCCATATTGTAAAACTGCATTCGAATTTCGAACAAAATTCCGGAGGAATTGCTGTTCCTGGGAGATTGACGATACCAAAAAATTTTACCTGGGAACAAGAATATTCCCCAAGTCTTCACGATAAGGCTGAATAAAAAACACAAACACTATCTTGTAGGGTAGCGTTTGTGTTTGTGAACACAAACTCTAACGCTACAAAACGAACACTAACAGAAAGAATAGAACACAACGATAACGAATTTCGATGCGTACACATACTCCTTTTCAATTTATAGTGTTTTTTCATAGAACACAAATCGGAAACAGTACACGCTGCAAAAAAAAAGGGTTCTCACAAACAAAATTTTGCAGGCATTAACATGTATGTTTGGAATTTTATGTAAACATAATATATAATTGACTGATAAATCATTTGTAAACTGGGTTGTATTGAGACTTGAACAGTGTCGTAATGGGGCCACACCAAATCGACCAAAAAAAGTCAAATTTGAGATTTTACCTTTTCGATTTTAATGAAATTTTAGCAACTGATAAAAGAGTATCAAGACATGCACTAACCATTTTTTTAGAAATATTAACGGAGTTTCTAGCATTTCTAGTTCAAGAGATATTTAAATATGAACAACCATATAAAAGTGATTTTTGGCCCTTTTTTTCCAACTTTGAGCCACTGTATCTCTGGAAGTAGTGGACGGAAAAAATAAAAAAAATTGGTTAGGGCATGTCTCAATACCCTTTATCAATTCATTGAAATCGAATAAGGTGAGTTCCAACCGCTGTTCGATTTGGTGTGAAATGGCCCAATGAGCGCTGAATATCCCGGAAACATTTTAAAGTTGCACCTTACAATGGAGTATGTTCTAATGGAAACATAATAATTACTACATCCAAATAAAATAAATATTTGAACCGAAACATAAATATGTTCAAAATAAAACATGACTTTGAACGACCTGAACATAAATATGTTTCCAGTGAAATATATCAGTGATTTCAGTTCAAAAAGTAGTATGTTTGCATAGAAACATATTTAAATATTTTTGGAAAGAAAAACTGAAAATAAAATAAAAATAAAATGTGTTTTTTTTTATTAATTTTTATTAAAAATCTTTGAACATGCACAGTGGGAATTATTAATAATTGAATTCATATACAAATTCTTAAATGAATAAATAATTCGTTTAAAACTGCAAGTTCAAGTGACATCATCACTGAATGCACAATTGCACCAGCACACGCTAAACCAGACGATAGGCTCGCTTTATTATTACAAGCTTTTATTTAACTTCACTTGTTTGTACGTTTGTTAGTATGTCGGGCACAAAAATATCAAATTTTCCTTATATCCGATCGAGTTGAAACTCGTTGTGGCACATATAAATATAAATTTTTAAGTTCGAATTTTGGCCGATAGGGGGCGCTAAAGCTATTTTTGGACCGTGTGAGGTCTGTTCTTTACCTAGAATGTTGAAATTTAGAATATGTATAGTTTTAGACACGAGGAAAAATATGGCAAACTCATAACTTTGAATTTTGTCCGCCAGAGGGCGAATTTACTATTAATGGACCCTCTAAAGTGCGTTCTTCACCTAGAAAATTGAAATTTAAAACATGTATAGTATTAGCAACGGGGAAAAATTTGGCAAACATAGAACTTCGAATTTTCTCCGCTAGAGGTCACATTAATTATTCCTCACCTAGAAATATGAAATCCTATTAAAATAATAAATCTTTTTGTTCGTTTGTTTGTACGTTTGTTCCGCTTCTCCGTCTAAATTGCTGATCCGATTTTCATGAAATTTTGACCACAGATGCGGTATAATCTAGAAGGAATGATAGGTTATATATGGGCGGGGATGGACAAATAGGCGTGGCACCTCCCCTACAACCTAAACTTTCAGTATGATATAACTCGGCACTTTCACCAGCTACGAACATGAAACAAAAAAACTCAAATACAAAAAAAACGAGTTGGGAAAGTTAGGTCACACTGGTAAGTTCGGTCACATGGGGCGGATTTTATAGTCGGTCGGGCCCGACCCCTATAAATTAATATCCCCACACCTATGGTGGGGATATTAATGCGGGATATTTAATTGCATAACTTAATTTTAAAGTTTTTAATTAGGCTGAACCTCCCCACCCTCGGAATATTATTCACATATCAGAAATTTACGTCTTATATACCCATAAATTAAAAAATTGATACAAAAGTATAAAAAACTAATAAAAAAAAATTGAAAAATATAATTGGGCGGACCACGCCTATATTTAAAATTTTGTAAGGCTAATATTTCATAGATGAAAACCCAGGAAATATTGAAAAAAAATGTGGGCGGATCACGCCCATTTTTGGACCACATATTTTTAGGTGAATTATAATAATAATAATAATAGTTTGGCGCTACAGTCCTGTATAGAACTTCGGCCGAGCTCTCTCACCATTTTGAGCTGTGCGTGTTAAGTATATTTGTACTCAAAGTGGTGGGACCTACATTTTATTGCCGAATCCGAACGGCGGGTGAGAGCTTTTCATAGGCAATGGTTTTACTCTCGTAGGTTTGCCATTTACTGACGAGAGGTAGCGCGGTATAGAAAAATGTTTCTATGAAAAGATGTTGTTAGCCCCAGTCCAGGCTTGAACCGGGGACCTTTCGGCTCGTAGTCCAACGCACTAACCACTGAGCTACCGCGGCTACAGAATTATAACAGTATGTTTTAAATTTTATAACTATATCTTGAATACTTTTCGAGTTATTAGTTCCTAAAGAGTTATATAAAAGTGACTTGTATGGGAGGTGAGCGTGTCCGTTGACCGATTTCGCCCATTTTCAAACTCAGTTCCTACTTTTGGCTAAAATATATTGAGACGAAATTTCATCGCATTCTGATCAGACTTTCTGAAGTTAACGTGTATACGGACAGCAAGACAGACGGACATAGCTAAACGGACTCGGGTAGTGATGCTGATCAAAAATATATATACTTTTCCATACCGTATACGCCTCAAAAGGGGCGTTACAATATATGCACAAAGTTAATATACCCTGTACCTCATAGGTGTAAGGTATAAAAATTTAAAAGCAAAAGCACAAAACAAGCAAAAATACGAAAACAAACGAACTCACAACACTAAAACTCACCACACTAAAACTCCCCACAAAAAATTCACCACACTAAAATTCACCACACTATAACTCACCACACTGAAATTCACTAAACTAAAATTCACCACACTAAAACTCACCACACTATAAACTCACCACACTATAAACTCACCACACTAAAATTCACCACACTAAAATTCACCACACTAAAACTCACCACACTATAATTCACAACACCTAAATTATCACACTAAAAATCACCGCATTAAAACTCACCACACTTAAACTTCAACTGGGAAAAACTCTACGGGAATGAATTCTACCGGGAACAATTCTATCGGGATGAATTCTACGGAAAGAATTCTACCGAGAATGCGTTCTATGGAGAAGAATTTTACGGTGATGCGCAGTCTGAGAAAGAATTGTCTTTGAGAAAAGTTGTTTTGGAGGAGAATTATTATTTGGTTACTACATTTATAAAACCCATAAACACTTCCTAGTATATAAAATGTATAGTATTGAAGACTGAAATAAATATGTCATACTCAGAGCTTCGATTTTCCATCGCTAGAGGGTGTTAAGTACGAAATTCTATATCGCAGTAACCACTGAACCGATCTCTGTAAAACTTGGTGCAGTAATTAATTCGAGACACAAATTAATGCAGATCAGAAAGTAGTTCTAAATTTCATGTGGAGGGGGCGTTAAAGGCAACATTTTATATCTCGGTAACCATTGAATCGATCTATGCAAAACTTCATTAAATGACTCCTTCGAGACCCCAATTTAACATATACTCGTTGTAGAACGAAAAGTCACAAACTACATTTTTATGAAAAATTTAAATTTCTAGTTTGTTGATTAATATTATAAAAAGTAAGTAATATAAAAATTAAATGAATATTTGGAATTTTGAAAACGTATTTGGTGACTTTTCGTTCTACAACGACGATATGCTAGTGTGTAGTTCGAAATTATATCGGTAGAGGTAAGGACAAAACATATCGCGGTAAATGCTGAACCGATATATGAAAAACTTGGTACAATTACTCTTGCGGGCACCAAACTTGACATAGTCTAGAGTGTAGTTATAAATTATATCGATAGAGGGTGCTAAGATCAATATTTTATATCTCGGTAACCACTTAACTGATCTTGACAATGCTTGGTACAGGAAATCCTTGGGGAAATTTTCAAAGACTAGAAAGTAATTCTAAATTCCATCGAGAGAGGGTGTTAAGGGCAAAAATTGTAACTCGGTAACCGCTGAACCGATCTATGCAAAATAATAATTCTAATGAACATATAATGACTAAAAAAGGAAAAATAAAAAACTAATAAAAAAAAACTTTTTAAAAAACAAGCTTTTAAAATAATCTGTACTAAAAAATTAAAAAAAAAACTAATCATAAAAACTTTTTAAAAAACAAGCTTTTAAAAAAATCTGTACTCAAAAATTAAAAATAAATTTGCTTAAAATATAAAATATATTCATAGTAGGTATGTATATTTATAATGAATACATATTAATATATGAAATAAATTCAATCTTATTCAAATTATATTATTAAGGGCCAGTTTTTCAGTTCTAGTTGAACTTCGTTTGTAGTTTAAACTTTGTTTAAAGACAGAATCGAATTTTCCAGTGAACTTCATTTGTAGTTTAAAAGTCTGATAAAGTTTAAACTTCGTTTAAACTTTAAAGAGAATATAGAGAAAATTATCTCAACACTTTTGCTATTTTCTGTTGCAGCATCGGATCACAATGTGTCTTTAATTTTGAGATTTTGCACTTTATAAGCTTTCTAGAGGAAATAGACAACACTTTTGCTATTTTCAGTTTCTCCGTCCGAGCGCAATTTGTTATTTATTTTTAGATTTTTGCGCTTTTTTCCTCATGTCCACTATAGTTGCTCATTATTTTGAGAACATTTCATATTATATTCTTAAAAAGTTTCTGAAACATTTATTTAATTTCTTTGTTTATTTAATTTTTCATTAGCCATCGATGCCATATTTATTGACTTGATCTATGTACATTTTAAACTATCACTGAAAAACTACAAACAATATTAAACGTCGTTTAATTAAAAGAGAAGATTAATTAAACAAAGTTTAAACTAGCACTGAAAAACTGGCCCTAAGATAAACGTTTATAAGCAATAAATTTTAAAATTTACTAATATGTTTCCAAATACAAAAATAAAAGCGTGCGGCGAAAATATTAAAAATTACCAACATTACCAGAATTTTAGTTATCAAAGGAATACAATGATCATATATCTTATATCACAAACCTACAACCTTTATACTTTATATCTCGCAACCGCTCAGCACACTGTAACCATTCACAGCATAAGGCAAGATTGTATAGGAGATACCACGTCCATTTGTCCAGTCACACCCAGATTCTACATGGCGATTATAATGTAATATATGTGCTTTTACTTCAATTTTTAAAACAATGTACTACTTTTATAAGTCGAGAGTTGTATCGTTTTAAAAGGTTTGCTTATTTGACAGGTGCCACACACCTCGGTGAAATTACGACCCTTTCTGGCAAGGAGATATATAACGTTAATCTACATCATTTAGCCAAATTTCATGACTTAAATTAACTATATAAATAAATATTTCTAATTAAAAGTTCAGTTTTGCCAGATTATCCTGTTTATGAAAGGCTTGCTGCAACTATCCCATAAGTTTAAACAAACTTGCAGCAAAACTCTTAGTATTATTTAAATATGTCATATATGCAGATAGTTACGAGATGTTTGCCACAACTGCAATGAAAATTGACGCTAGATTTATCCACAACACTTAAGATAAATCAATGCAGTAAAAAAGCTTCATTTTATTTTAATTCAATAAAATTACTCCGCGTGTTCTAATGGAGTACCTTTTCCAAATATTCCACAACTATCATCCTATTTGTAAGATGTTTAATTGATGGCTGCTATACGTAATCGTAAATTTAGATGGTTGCTATCAATATTTATGGTATTTGTCGGATGTTTGAGAGATGGTTTTCTCAAAGACGATCTAAATAATTTGTAAATGACTTGATATTTAGGGCTATGATATTTCTGGTAATCATCTTAGTTTTCTTAGTGCATAGATACTTCCATACAGAAAATTATATTGAAAACTATTGAAAAGTTGAATTGAATTGCAAAGTTTATTAGTGCTAGAGTTGGACTTTAATATTCAATAATTTTGCCGCACGCTTTTATTTTTGTATTTGGAAACCTCTTAGTAAATTTTAAAATTTATTGCTTATAAACGTATATCTTAGGGCCAGTTTTTCAGTGCTAGTTTAAACTTAATTTAAACCTTGTTTAATTAATCTTCTCTTTTAATTAAACGACGTTTAATATTGTTTGTAGTTTTTCAGTGATAGTTTAAAATGTACATAGATCAAGTCAATAAATATGGCACCGATGGCTAATGACAAAACATTCTTTCTATTTTGATTTGTATGTCATTCAAAAATTAAATTAACAATGAATAATTAAATAAACAAAAATTAAATAAATGTTTCAGAAACTTTTTAAGAATATAATATGAAATGTTCTCAAAATAATGAGCAACTATAGGGGACATGAGGAAAAAAGCGCAAAAATCTAAAAATAAATAACAAATTGCGATCGGACGGAGAAACTGAAAATAGCAAAAGTGTTGTGAGATAATTTCCTCTTGAAAGTTTATAAAGTGCAAAAATCTCAAAATTAAAAACAAATTGTGATCCGATGCTGCAACAGAAAATAGCAAAAGTGTTGAGATAATTGTCTCTGTATTCTCTTTAAAGTTTAAACGAAGTTTAACCCTTCAACATCAGACGTTTAAACTACAAATGAAGTTCACTGAAAAATTCGATTCTGTCTTCAAACAAAGTTTAAACAACAAACGAAGTTAAACTAGAACTGAAAAACTGGCCCTTAATAATATAATTTGAATGAGTTTGAATTTAATTTATTTCATATATTAATATGTATTCATTATAAATTTACATACCTACTATGAATATATTTTATATTTTTAGTAAATTTATTTTTATTTTTTTTAGTACACATTTTTTTATAAGATTGTTTTTTAAAATTTTTTTTTTTATTAGTTTTTTATTTGGTACAGTTACAGTTGATCACAGTACAGCACATAGCGTAGGCAAGGAATTCACGGAGGCTTTTGTAAAAAAACATTCTAAATTCTGTTTGAAAATCGAAACACAGATTTTATTTGTGGTTTTTTCACATTAGTTTCAGAAATTATATACTGTACTATATTATACTCTGTTACTATTTGTACTTTTTGTAACATAATTTATATATTTAATTAATTTACAAATAACAACATTATTACCGACGCGAACACGTTTTCTCAACGAACAACAAAAGACACGTACGCCGAAAATGCCGATCACCGAGTGATCAACGAGTGCCAACTTCGTATACAAGAAAAATGTTGCAAGAATACACTTATTTAAATCCAATTTCTTTATTGTTTGATTTAAACATCAATATGATCAAATGATGGCGTAGGTAGAAAATGCTGCACAACGTTGCCAACTTCGTCAGTCGATAAATTATCGAATTAAGACGAGCGTTGCGAACATATGTTATATTTAGATTTGATTAGCATTTTCTGTGTTTCGAAACATAGTTTTAATCAAGTAAATTGCCAAGAAATAGTTTATTCAAATGCAATTAAAATTTTATGTTGGAATTGTAACATATTTATGGTAAATTTGACAGATTCTACTGGACAATATAATAATGTTTACACATGAACAAAAATAAATTCGACAGATTCTGCTGGACAATATAATAATGTTTGCACATGAACAAAAATAAATTCAATTTCGATTATAATTTAATTACACTTCATTCCTAATACATGTATGGTAATTTTGTATTACTTTTTAATCACATTCAAACATATTCAAACAAATCTTTTCTATCCGTGTATACACGAGGTTCGTTAGTGTTGTTTTTAGCGTTATTTTAGTGTACTTTTTATACCCTACACTAAGAGTGAAAGTGTATATTCAGTTTGGTACGCCATTTGTAACACCCAGAAGGAAGCATCTCCGGTATGGAAAAGTATATATATTCTTGATAAGCATGACCTCCTGAGTCGATTTAGCGATGTCCGTCTGTCTGTCCGTCTGTCTGTCCGTCTGTCCATTGGCGAGATCGGTCCATTGTGACCTATGATCCGACCACTTATGTTCAAATACCTCATATAAAATGTACATATAAAGATCAATTTTTATGTATACGTGCTTAGGTAAACTTTTTTGGTCAAATATATATTGATATCATGCTCAAATACATGATAATAATGTTTTCCGGCGAAAAGACTTGTGGTTCACAAAAAAAATCGAAATTCGGTACACCTACCCATTTGTAAATATGGGTATCAAATGAATGGAAATTCTTCAGCGATTGAATGTTTGTAGTTATTTTCAGGATTCGTATACCCTGGTGACCTATATATCACTTTGAATGGTAACCACACATATGTGTAGGGTATTTATAGTCGGCGTAGACCGACTATAATTTTGATAATCCTAACTATCATAATTACACCTACATTAAAATTTCCCATGTGATCTAACCTTCCCAACTGGTTAGGGTTCTTTTAGAGTTTTTTTGTTTTTTTTTAGTGTTTTTTTAGAGTTTTTTTTTTGTGTTTTTTTAGAATTTTTTTCTGTGTTATTTTAAAAATTATAAAAAAAAGGGTTTCTGTACCAGAGGTTTTGTGGCGCCTCCACCAAGTAATCGAAGTGGATTAGGCCCCGCTCTCCTTAAGTGGGCGGAAATCGCTTTTTTGTACCAACTTTTTCTTTATCGCGGAAATCGATAGAGGAGGTCGAGAAATGGATGTAGCCACCCAGAGGGGTATGCCACGCCCACTCCAAGTGGGCGGAAATCGCCTTTTTGAACAATCTTTTTTTTATTGCGGAATTCGATAGAGGAGGTCGAGAAATTAATGTAGCCACCCAGAGGGCCACGCCCACTCCAAGAGGGCGGAAATCGCCTTTTTGTACTAACTATTTTTATCGCGGAAATCGATAGAGGAGGTCGAGAAATGGATCTAGCCACCCAGAGTGGTAAGCCTTGCCCACTCCAAATGGGCGGATATCGCCTTTTTGTACCACCTTTTTTATTGCGTAATTCGATAGAGGAGGTCGAGAAATTACATTTTATTTTATTTTTATGTGAAAACATGAAATTTTATATTTTTAGATATTGCTTGCAGAAAGAAAATAGTTTATTTCAGTCGCTTCTTTGCACTTCGAAATGTATTCATAATATGCTAATAATAGCTATACTTCATTTTGCGATCAACAAAAAATTTCCAAAAATATACACTCAGAAGAAAATGTACCATTAAGTACTTAATGGTACGACCATAGATCTTATGGTTCAGGTATTCGTAGTTTTATCTTTTTAAAACAAAAGATTTCTTATTAATTTCTAATTAAAAGTTCAGTTTTGCCAGATTATCCTGTTTATGAAAGGCTTGCTGCAACTATCCCATAAGTTTAAACAAACTTGCAGCAAAACTCTTAGTATTATTTAAATATGTCATATATGCAGATAGTTACGAGATGTTTGCCACAACTGCAATGAAAATTGACGCTAGATTTATCCACAACACTTAAGATAAATCAATGCAGTAAAAAAGCTTCATTTTATTTTAATTCAATAAAATTACTCCGCGTGTTCTAATGGAGTACCTTTTCCAAATATTCCACAACTATCATCCTATTTGTAAGATGTTTAATTGATGGCTGCTATACGTAATCGTAAATTTAGATGGTTGCTATCAATATTTATGGTATTTGTCGGATGTTTGAGAGATGGTTTTCTCAAAGACGATCTAAATAATTTGTAAATGACTTGATATTTAGGGCTATGATATTTCTGGTAATCATCTTAGTTTTCTTAGTGCATAGATACTTCCATACAGAAAATTATATTGAAAACTATTGAAAAGTTGAATTGAATTGCAAAGTTTATTAGTGCTAGAGTTGGACTTTAATATTCAATAATTTTGCCGCACGCTTTTATTTTTGTATTTGGAAACCTCTTAGTAAATTTTAAAATTTATTGCTTATAAACGTATATCTTAGGGCCAGTTTTTCAGTGCTAGTTTAAACTTAATTTAAACCTTGTTTAATTAATCTTCTCTTTTAATTAAACGACGTTTAATATTGTTTGTAGTTTTTCAGTGATAGTTTAAAATGTACATAGATCAAGTCAATAAATATGGCTCCGATGGCTAATGACAAAACATTCTTTCTATTTTGATTTGTATGTCATTCAAAAATTAAATTAACAATGAATAATTAAATAAACAAAGAAATTAAATAAATGTTTCAGAAACTTTTTAAGAATATAATATGAAATGTTCTCAAAATAATGAGCAACTATAGGGGACATGAGGAAAAAAGCGCAAAAATCTAAAAATAAATAACAAATTGCGATCGGACGGAGAAACTGAAAATAGCAAAAGTGTTGTGAGATAATTTCCTCTTGAAAGTTTATAAAGTGCAAAAATCTCAAAATTAAAAACAAATTGTGATCCGATGCTGCAACAGAAAATAGCAAAAGTGTTGAGATAATTGTCTCTGTATTCTCTTTAAAGTTTAAACGAAGTTTAACCCTTCAACATCAGACGTTTAAACTACAAATGAAGTTCACTGAAAAATTCGATTCTGTCTTCAAACAAAGTTTAAACAACAAACGAAGTTAAACTAGAACTGAAAAACTGGCCCTTAATAATATAATTTGAATGAGTTTGAATTTAATTTATTTCATATATTAATATGTATTCATTATAAATGTACATACCTACTATGAATATATTTTTTATTTTTAGTAAATTTATTTTTATTTTTTTTAGTACACATTTTTTTAAAAGATTGTTTTTTAAAAAGTTTTTTTTTATTAGTTTTTTATTTGGTACAGTTACAGTTGATAACAGTACAGCACATAGCGTAGGCAAGGAATTCACGGAGGCTTTTGTAAAAAAAACATTCTAAATTCTGTTTGAAAATCGAAACACAGATTTTATTTGTGGTTTTTTCACATTAGTTTCAGAAATTATATACTGTACTATATTATACTCTGTTACTATTTGTACTTTTTGTAACATAATTTATATATTTAATTAATTTACAAATAACAACATTATTACCGACGCGAACACGTTTTCTCAACGAACAACAAAAGACACGTACGCCGAAAATGCCGATCACCGAGTGATCAACGAGTGCCAACTTCGTATACAAGAAAAATGTTGCAAGAATACACTTATTTAAATCCAATTTCTTTATTGTTTGATTTAAACATCAATATGATCAAATGATGGCGTAGGTAGAAAATGCTGCACAACGTTGCCAACTTCGTCAGTCGATAAATTATCGAATTAAGACGAGCGTTGCGAACATATGTTATATTTAGATTTGATTAGCATTTTCTGTGTTTCGAAACATAGTTTTAATCAAGTAAATTGCCAAGAAATAGTTTATTCAAATGCAATTAAAATTTTATGTTGGAATTGTAACATATTTATGGTAAATTTGACAGATTCTACTGGACAATATAATAATGTTTACACATGAACAAAAATAAATTCGACAGATTCTGCTGGACAATATAATAATGTTTGCACATGAACAAAAATAAATTCAATTTCGATTATAATTTAATTACACTTCATTCCTAATACATGTATGGTAATTTTGTATTACTTTTTAATCACATTCAAACATATTCAAACAAATCTTTTCTATCCGTGTATACACGAGGTTCGTTAGTGTTGTTTTTAGCGTTATTTTAGTGTACTTTTTATACCCTACACTAAGAGTGAAAGTGTATATTCAGTTTGGTACGCCATTTGTAACACCCAGAAGGAAGCATCTCCGGTATGGAAAAGTATATATATTCTTGATAAGCATGACCTCCTGAGTCGATTTAGCGATGTCCGTCTGTCTGTCCGTCTGTCTGTCCGTCTGTCCATTGGCGAGATCGGTCCATTGTGACCTATGATCCGACCACTTATGTTCAAATACCTCATATAAAATGTACATATAAAGATCAATTTTTATGTATACGTGCTTAGGTAAACTTTTTTGGTCAAATATATATTGATATCATGCTCAAATACATGATAATAATGTTTTCCGGCGAAAAGACTTGTGGTTCACAAAAAAAATCGAAATTCGGTACACCTACCCATTTGTAAATATGGGTATCAAATGAATGGAAATTCTTCAGCGATTGAATGTTTGTAGTTATTTTCAGGATTCGTATACCCTGGTGACCTATATATCACTTTGAATGGTAACCACACATATGTGTAGGGTATTTATAGTCGGCGTAGACCGACTATAATTTTGATAATCCTAACTATCATAATTACACCTACATTAAAATTTCCCATGTGATCTAACCTTCCCAACTGGTTAGGGTTCTTTTAGAGTTTTTTTGTTTTTTTTTAGTGTTTTTTTAGAGTTTTTTTTTGTGTTTTTTTAGAATTTTTTTCTGTGTTATTTTAAAAATTATAAAAAAAAGGGTTTCTGTACCAGAGGTTTTGTGGCGCCTCCACCAAGTAATCGAAGTGGATTGGGCCCCGCTCTCCTTAAGTGGGCGGAAATCGCTTTTTTGTACCAACTTTTTCTTTATCGCGGAAATCGATAGAGGAGGTCGAGAAATGGATGTAGCCACCCAGAGGGGTATGCCACGCCCACTCCAAGTGGGCGGAAATCGCCTTTTTGAACAATCTTTTTTTTATTGCGGAATTCGATAGAGGAGGTCGAGAAATTAATGTAGCCACCCAGAGGGCCACGCCCACTCCAAGAGGGCGGAAATCGCCTTTTTGTACTAACTTTTTTTATCGCGGAAATCGATAGAGGAGGTCGAGAAATGGATCTAGCCACCCAGAGTGGTAAGCCTTGCCCACTCCAAATGGGCGGATATCGCCTTTTTGTACCACCTTTTTTATTGCGTAATTCGATAGAGGAGGTCGAGAAATTACATTTTATTTTATTTTTATGTGAAAACATGAAATTTTATATTTTTAGATATTGCTTGCAGAAAGAAAATAGTTTATTTCAGTCGCTTCTTTGCACTTCGAAATGTATTCATAATATGCTAATAATAGCTATACTTCATTTTGCGATCAACAAAAAATTTCCAAAAATATACACTCAGAAGAAAATGTACCATTAAGTACTTAATGGTACGACCATTGATCTTATGGTTCAGGTATTCGTAGTTTTATCTTTTTAAAACAAAAGATTTCTTATTAATTTCTAATTAAAAGTTCAGTTTTGCCAGATTATCCTGTTTATGAAAGGCTTGCTGCAACTATCCCACAAGTTTAAACAAACTTGCAGCAAAACTCTTAGTATTATTTAAATATGTCATATATGCAGATAGTTACGAGATGTTTGCCACAACTGCAATGAAAATTGACGCTAGATTTATCCACAACACTTAAGATAAATCAATGCAGTAAAAAAGCTTCATTTTATTTTAATTCAATAAAATTACTCCGCGTGTTCTAATGGAGTACCTTTTCCAAATATTCCACAACTATCATCCTATTTGTAAGATGTTTAATTGATGGCTGCTATACGTAATCGTAAATTTAGATGGTTGCTATCAATATTTATGGTATTTGTCGGATGTTTGAGAGATGGTTTTCTCAAAGACGATCTAAATAATTTGTAAATGACTTGATATTTAGGGCTATGATATTTCTGGTAATCATCTTAGTTTTCTTAGTGCATAGATACTTCCATACAGAAAATTATATTGAAAACTATTGAAAAGTTGAATTGAATTGCAAAGTTTATTAGTGCTAGAGTTGGACTTTAATATTCAATAATTTTGCCGCACGCTTTTATTTTTGTATTTGGAAACCTCTTAGTAAATTTTAAAATTTATTGCTTATAAACGTATATCTTAGGGCCAGTTTTTCAGTGCTAGTTTAAACTTAATTTAAACCTTGTTTAATTAATCTTCTCTTTTAATTAAACGACGTTTAATATTGTTTGTAGTTTTTCAGTGATAGTTTAAAATGTACATAGATCAAGTCAATAAATATGGCACCGATGGCTAATGACAAAACATTCTTTCTATTTTGATTTGTATGTCATTCAAAAATTAAATTAACAATGAATAATTAAATAAACAAAGAAATTAAATAAATGTTTCAGAAACTTTTTAAGAATATAATATGAAATGTTCTCAAAATAATGAGCAACTATAGGGGACATGAGGAAAAAAGCGCAAAAATCTAAAAATAAATAACAAATTGCGATCGGACGGAGAAACTGAAAATAGCAAAAGTGTTGTGAGATAATTTCCTCTTGAAAGTTTATAAAGTGCAAAAATCTCAAAATTAAAAACAAATTGTGATCCGATGCTGCAACAGAAAATAGCAAAAGTGTTGAGATAATTGTCTCTGTATTCTCTTTAAAGTTTAAACGAAGTTTAACCCTTCAACATCAGACGTTTAAACTACAAATGAAGTTCACTGAAAAATTCGATTCTGTCTTCAAACAAAGTTTAAACAACAAACGAAGTTAAACTAGAACTGAAAAACTGGCCCTTAATAATATAATTTGAATGAGTTTGAATTTAATTTATTTCATATATTAATATGTATTCATTATAAATTTACATACCTACTATGAATATATTTTATATTTTTAGTAAATTTATTTTTATTTTTTTTAGTACACATTTTTTTATAAGATTGTTTTTTAAAATTTTTTTTTTTATTAGTTTTTTATTTGGTACAGTTACAGTTGATCACAGTACAGCACATAGCGTAGGCAAGGAATTCACGGAGGCTTTTGTAAAAAAAACATTCTAAATTCTGTTTGAAAATCGAAACACAGATTTTATTTGTGGTTTTTTCACATTAGTTTCAGAAATTATATACTGTACTATATTATACTCTGTTACTATTTGTACTTTTTGTAACATAATTTATATATTTAATTAATTTACAAATAACAACATTATTACCGACGCGAACACGTTTTCTCAACGAACAACAAAAGACACGTACGCCGAAAATGCCGATCACCGAGTGATCAACGAGTGCCAACTTCGTATACAAGAAAAATGTTGCAAGAATACACTTATTTAAATCCAATTTCTTTATTGTTTGATTTAAACATCAATATGATCAAATGATGGCGTAGGTAGAAAATGCTGCACAACGTTGCCAATTTCGTCAGTCGATAAATTATCGAATTAAGACGAGCGTTGCGAACATATGTTATATTTAGATTTGATTAGCATTTTCTGTGTTTCGAAACATAGTTTTAATCAAGTAAATTGCCAAGAAATAGTTTATTCAAATGCAATTAAAATTTTATGTTGGAATTGTAACATATTTATGGTAAATTTGACAGATTCTACTGGACAATATAATAATGTTTACACATGAACAAAAATAAATTCGACAGATTCTGCTGGACAATATAATAATGTTTGCACATGAACAAAAATAAATTCAATTTCGATTATAATTTAATTACACTTCATTCCTAATACATGTATGGTAATTTTGTATTACTTTTTAATCACATTCAAACATATTCAAACAAATCTTTTCTATCCGTGTATACACGAGGTTCGTTAGTGTTGTTTTTAGCGTTATTTTAGTGTACTTTTTATACCCTACACTAAGAGTGAAAGTGTATATTCAGTTTGGTACGCCATTTGTAACACCCAGAAGGAAGCATCTCCGGTATGGAAAAGTATATATATTCTTGATAAGCATGACCTCCTGAGTCGATTTAGCGATGTCCGTCTGTCTGTCCGTCTGTCTGTCCGTCTGTCCATTGGCGAGATCGGTCCATTGTGACCTATGATCCGACCACTTATGTTCAAATACCTCATATAAAATGTACATATAAAGATCAA
This sequence comes from Dryomyza anilis, assembly GCA_951804985.1. NCBI lineage: Eukaryota > Metazoa > Arthropoda > Insecta > Diptera > Dryomyzidae > Dryomyza > Dryomyza anilis. The sequence goes on along the minus strand of CATORG010000019.1, from coordinate 35,799 downwards.
TTTTTATGTATACGTGCTTAGGTAAACTTTTTTGGTCAAATATATATTGATATCATGCTCAAATACATGATAATAATGTTTTCCGGCGAAAAGACTTGTGGTTCACAAAAAAAATCGAAATTCGGTACACCTACCCATTTGTAAATATGGGTATCAAATGAATGGAAATTCTTCAGCGATTGAATGTTTGTAGTTATTTTCAGGATTCGTATACCCTGGTGACCTATATATCACTTTGAATGGTAACCACACATATGTGTAGGGTATTTATAGTCGGCGTAGACCGACTATAATTTTGATAATCCTAACTATCATAATTACACCTACATTAAAATTTCCCATGTGATCTAACCTTCCCAACTGGTTAGGGTTCTTTTAGAGTTTTTTTGTTTTTTTTTAGTGTTTTTTTAGAGTTTTTTTTTGTGTTTTTTTAGAATTTTTTTCTGTGTTATTTTAAAAATTATAAAAAAAAGGGTTTCTGTACCAGAGGTTTTGTGGCGCCTCCACCAAGTAATCGAAGTGGATTGGGCCCCGCTCTCCTTAAGTGGGCGGAAATCGCTTTTTTGTACCAACTTTTTCTTTATCGCGGAAATCGATAGAGGAGGTCGAGAAATGGATGTAGCCACCCAGAGGGGTATGCCACGCCCACTCCAAGTGGGCGGAAATCGCCTTTTTGAACAATCTTTTTTTTATTGCGGAATTCGATAGAGGAGGTCGAGAAATTAATGTAGCCACCCAGAGGGCCACGCCCACTCCAAGAGGGCGGAAATCGCCTTTTTGTACTAACTTTTTTTATCGCGGAAATCGATAGAGGAGGTCGAGAAATGGATCTAGCCACCCAGAGTGGTAAGCCTTGCCCACTCCAAATGGGCGGATATCGCCTTTTTGTACCACCTTTTTTATTGCGTAATTCGATAGAGGAGGTCGAGAAATTACATTTTATTTTATTTTTATGTGAAAACATGAAATTTTATATTTTTAGATATTGCTTGCAGAAAGAAAATAGTTTATTTCAGTCGCTTCTTTGCACTTCGAAATGTATTCATAATATGCTAATAATAGCTATACTTCATTTTGCGATCAACAAAAAATTTCCAAAAATATACACTCAGAAGAAAATGTACCATTAAGTACTTAATGGTACGACCATTGATCTTATGGTTCAGGTATTCGTAGTTTTATCTTTTTAAAACAAAAGATTTCTTATTAATTTCTAATTAAAAGTTCAGTTTTGCCAGATTATCCTGTTTATGAAAGGCTTGCTGCAACTATCCCACAAGTTTAAACAATCTTGCAGCAAAACTCTTAGTATTATTTAAATATGTCATATATGCAGATAGTTACGAGATGTTTGCCACAACTGCAATGAAAATTGACGCTAGATTTATCCACAACACTTAAGATAAATCAATGCAGTAAAAAAGCTTCATTTTATTTTAATTCAATAAAATTACTCCGCGTGTTCTAATGGAGTACCTTTTCCAAATATTCCACAACTATCATCCTATTTGTAAGATGTTTAATTGATGGCTGCTATACGTAATCGTAAATTTAGATGGTTGCTATCAATATTTATGGTATTTGTCGGATGTTTGAGAGATGGTTTTCTCAAAGACGATCTAAATAATTTGTAAATGACTTGATATTTAGGGCTATGATATTTCTGGTAATCATCTTAGTTTTCTTAGTGCATAGATACTTCCATACAGAAAATTATATTGAAAACTATTGAAAAGTTGAATTGAATTGCAAAGTTTATTAGTGCTAGAGTTGGACTTTAATATTCAATAATTTTGCCGCACGCTTTTATTTTTGTATTTGGAAACCTCTTAGTAAATTTTAAAATTTATTGCTTATAAACGTATATCTTAGGGCCAGTTTTTCAGTGCTAGTTTAAACTTAATTTAAACCTTGTTTAATTAATCTTCTCTTTTAATTAAACGACGTTTAATATTGTTTGTAGTTTTTCAGTGATAGTTTAAAATGTACATAGATCAAGTCAATAAATATGGCACCGATGGCTAATGACAAAACATTCTTTCTATTTTGATTTGTATGTCATTCAAAAATTAAATTAACAATGAATAATTAAATAAACAAAGAAATTAAATAAATGTTTCAGAAACTTTTTAAGAATATAATATGAAATGTTCTCAAAATAATGAGCAACTATAGGGGACATGAGGAAAAAAGCGCAAAAATCTAAAAATAAATAACAAATTGCGATCGGACGGAGAAACTGAAAATAGCAAAAGTGTTGTGAGATAATTTCCTCTTGAAAGTTTATAAAGTGCAAAAATCTCAAAATTAAAAACAAATTGTGATCCGATGCTGCAACAGAAAATAGCAAAAGTGTTGAGATAATTGTCTCTGTATTCTCTTTAAAGTTTAAACGAAGTTTAACCCTTCAACATCAGACGTTTAAACTACAAATGAAGTTCACTGAAAAATTCGATTCTGTCTTCAAACAAAGTTTAAACAACAAACGAAGTTAAACTAGAACTGAAAAACTGGCCCTTAATAATATAATTTGAATGAGTTTGAATTTAATTTATTTCATATATTAATATGTATTCATTATAAATTTACATACCTACTATGAATATATTTTATATTTTTAGTAAATTTATTTTTATTTTTTTTAGTACACATTTTTTTATAAGATTGTTTTTTAAAATTTTTTTTTTTATTAGTTTTTTATTTGGTACAGTTACAGTTGATCACAGTACAGCACATAGCGTAGGCAAGGAATTCACGGAGGCTTTTGTAAAAAAAACATTCTAAATTCTGTTTGAAAATCGAAACACAGATTTTATTTGTGGTTTTTTCACATTAGTTTCAGAAATTATATACTGTACTATATTATACTCTGTTACTATTTGTACTTTTTGTAACATAATTTATATATTTAATTAATTTACAAATAACAACATTATTACCGACGCGAACACGTTTTCTCAACGAACAACAAAAGACACGTACGCCGAAAATGCCGATCACCGAGTGATCAACGAGTGCCAACTTCGTATACAAGAAAAATGTTGCAAGAATACACTTATTTAAATCCAATTTCTTTATTGTTTGATTTAAACATCAATATGATCAAATGATGGCGTAGGTAGAAAATGCTGCACAACGTTGCCAATTTCGTCAGTCGATAAATTATCGAATTAAGACGAGCGTTGCGAACATATGTTATATTTAGATTTGATTAGCATTTTCTGTGTTTCGAAACATAGTTTTAATCAAGTAAATTGCCAAGAAATAGTTTATTCAAATGCAATTAAAATTTTATGTTGGAATTGTAACATATTTATGGTAAATTTGACAGATTCTACTGGACAATATAATAATGTTTACACATGAACAAAAATAAATTCGACAGATTCTGCTGGACAATATAATAATGTTTGCACATGAACAAAAATAAATTCAATTTCGATTATAATTTAATTACACTTCATTCCTAATACATGTATGGTAATTTTGTATTACTTTTTAATCACATTCAAACATATTCAAACAAATCTTTTCTATCCGTGTATACACGAGGTTCGTTAGTGTTGTTTTTAGCGTTATTTTAGTGTTCTTTTTATACCCTACACTAAGAGTGAAAGTGTATATTCAGTTTGGTACGCCATTTGTAACACCCAAAAGGAAGCATCTCCGGTATGGAAAAGTATATATATTCTTGATAAGCATGACCTCCTGAGTCGATTTAGCGATGTCCGTCTGTCTGTCCGTCTGTCTGTCCGTCTGTCCATTGGCGAGATCGGTCCATTGTGACCTATGATCCGACCACTTATGTTCAAATACCTCATATAAAATGTACATATAAAGATCAATTTTTATGTATACGTGCTTAGGTAAACTTTTTTGGTCAAATATATATTGATATCATGCTCAAATACATGATAATAATGTTTTCCGGCGAAAAGACTTGTGGTTCACAAAAAAAAATCGATCCTACCCATCGGTACACCTACCCATTTGTAAATATGGGTATCAAATGAATGGAAATTCTTCAGCGATTGAATGTTTGTAGTTATTTTCAGGATTCGTATACCCTGGTGACCTATATATCACTTTGAATGGTAACCACACATATGTGTAGGGTATTTATAGTCGGCGTAGACCGACTATAATTTTGATAATCCTAACTATCATAATTACACCTACATTAAAATTTCCCATGTGATCTAACCTTCCCAACTGGTTAGGGTTCTTTTAGAGTTTTTTTGTTTTTTTTTAGTGTTTTTTTAGAGTTTTTTTTTGTGTTTTTTTAGAATTTTTTTCTGTGTTATTTTAAAAATTATAAAAAAAAGGGTTTCTGTACCAGAGGTTTTGTGGCGCCTCCACCAAGTAATCGAAGTGGATTAGGCCCCGCTCTCCTTAAGTGGGCGGAAATCGCTTTTATGTACCAACTTTTTCTTTATCGCGGAAATCGATAGAGGAGGTCGAGAAATGGATGTAGCCACCCAGAGGGGTATGCCACGCCCACTCCAAGTGGGCGGAAATCGCCTTTTTGAACAATCTTTTTTTTATTGCGGAATTCGATAGAGGAGGTCGAGAAATTAATGTAGCCACCCAGAGGGCCACGCCCACTCCAAGAGGGCGGAAATCGCCTTTTTGTACTAACTTTTTTTATCGCGGAAATCGATAGAGGAGGTCGATAAATGGATCTAGCCACCCAGAGTGGTAAGCCTTGCCCACTCCAAATGGGCGGATATCGCCTTTTTGTACCACCTTTTTTATTGCGTAATTCGATAGAGGAGGTCGAGAAATTACATTTTATTTTATTTTTATGTGAAAACATGAAATTTTATATTTTTAGATATTGCTTGCAGAAAGAAAATAGTTTATTTCAGTCGCTTCTTTGCACTTCGAAATGTATTCATAATATGCTAATAATAGCTATACTTCATTTTGCGATCAACAAAAAATTTCCAAAAATATACACTCAGAAGAAAATGTACCATTAAGTACTTAATGGTACGACCATTGATCTTATGGTTCAGGTATTCGTAGTTTTATCTTTTTAAAACAAAAGATTTCTTATTAATTTCTAATTAAAAGTTCAGTTTTGCCAGATTATCCTGTTTATGAAAGGCTTGCTGCAACTATCCCATAAGTTTAAACAAACTTGCAGCAAAACTCTTAGTATTATTTAAATATGTCATATATGCAGATAGTTACGAGATGTTTGCCACAACTGCAATGAAAATTGACGCTAGATTTATCCACAACACTTAAGATAAATCAATGCAGTAAAAAAGCTTCATTTTATTTTAATTCAATAAAATTACTCCGCGTGTTCTAATGGAGTACCTTTTCCAAATATTCCACAACTATCATCCTATTTGTAAGATGTTTAATTGATGGCTGCTATACGTAATCGTAAATTTAGATGGTTGCTATCAATATTTATGGTATTTGTCGGATGTTTGAGAGATGGTTTTCTCAAAGACGATCTAAATAATTTGTAAATGACTTGATATTTAGGGCTATGATATTTCTGGTAATCATCTTAGTTTTCTTAGTGCATAGATACTTCCATACAGAAAATTATATTGAAAACTATTGAAAAGTTGAATTGAATTGCAAAGTTTATTAGTGCTAGAGTTGGACTTTAATATTCAATAATTTTGCCGCACGCTTTTATTTTTGTATTTGGAAACCTCTTAGTAAATTTTAAAATTTATTGCTTATAAACGTATATCTTAGGGCCAGTTTTTCAGTGCTAGTTTAAACTTAATTTAAACCTTGTTTAATTAATCTTCTCTTTTAATTAAACGACGTTTAATATTGTTTGTAGTTTTTCAGTGATAGTTTAAAATGTACATAGATCAAGTCAATAAATATGGCACCGATGGCTAATGACAAAACATTCTTTCTATTTTGATTTGTATGTCATTCAAAAATTAAATTAACAATGAATAATTAAATAAACAAAGAAATTAAATAAATGTTTCAGAAACTTTTTAAGAATATAATATGAAATGTTCTCAAAATAATGAGCAACTATAGGGGACATGAGGAAAAAAGCGCAAAAATCTAAAAATAAATAACAAATTGCGATCGGACGGAGAAACTGAAAATAGCAAAAGTGTTGTGAGATAATTTCCTCTTGAAAGTTTATAAAGTGCAAAAATCTCAAAATTAAAAACAAATTGTGATCCGATGCTGCAACAGAAAATAGCAAAAGTGTTGAGATAATTGTCTCTGTATTCTCTTTAAAGTTTAAACGAAGTTTAACCCTTCAACATCAGACGTTTAAACTACAAATGAAGTTCACTGAAAAATTCGATTCTGTCTTCAAACAAAGTTTAAACAACAAACGAAGTTAAACTAGAACTGAAAAACTGGCCCTTAATAATATAATTTGAATGAGTTTGAATTTAATTTATTTCATATATTAATATGTATTCATTATAAATTTACATACCTACTATGAATATATTTTATATTTTTAGTAAATTTATTTTTATTTTTTTTAGTACACATTTTTTTATAAGATTGTTTTTTAAAAAATTTTTTTTTATTAGTTTTTTATTTGGTACAGTTACAGTTGATCACAGTACAGCACATAGCGTAGGCAAGGAATTCACGGAGGCTTTTGTAAAAAAAACATTCTAAATTCTGTTTGAAAATCGAAACACAGATTTTATTTGTGGTTTTTTCACATTAGTTTCAGAAATTATATACTGTACTATATTATACTCTGTTACTATTTGTACTTTTTGTAACATAATTTATATATTTAATTAATTTACAAATAACAACATTATTACCGACGCGAACACGTTTTCTCAACGAACAACAAAAGACACGTACGCCGAAAATGCCGATCACCGAGTGATCAACGAGTGCCAACTTCGTATACAAGAAAAATGTTGCAAGAATACACTTATTTAAATCCAATTTCTTTATTGTTTGATTTAAACATCAATATGATCAAATGATGGCGTAGGTAGAAAATGCTGCACAACGTTGCCAATTTCGTCAGTCGATAAATTATCGAATTAAGACGAGCGTTGCGAACATATGTTATATTTAGATTTGATTAGCATTTTCTGTGTTTCGAAACATAGTTTTAATCAAGTAAATTGCCAAGAAATAGTTTATTCAAATGCAATTAAAATTTTATGTTGGAATTGTAACATATTTATGGTAAATTTGACAGATTCTACTGGACAATATAATAATGTTTACACATGAACAAAAATAAATTCGACAGATTCTGCTGGACAATATAATAATGTTTGCACATGAACAAAAATAAATTCAATTTCGATTATAATTTAATTACACTTCATTCCTAATACATGTATGGTAATTTTGTATTACTTTTTAATCACATTCAAACATATTCAAACAAATCTTTTCTATCCGTGTATACACGAGGTTCGTTAGTGTTGTTTTTAGCGTTATTTTAGTGTTCTTTTTATACCCTACACTAAGAGTGAAAGTGTATATTCAGTTTGGTACGCCATTTGTAACACCCAAAAGGAAGCATCTCCGGTATGGAAAAGTATATATATTCTTGATAAGCATGACCTCCTGAGTCGATTTAGCGATGTCCGTCTGTCTGTCCGTCTGTCCATTGGCGAGATCGGTCCATTGTGACCTATGATCCGACCACTTATGTTCAAATACCTCATATAAAATGTACATATAAAGATCAATTTTTATGTATACGTGCTTAGGTAAACTTTTTTGGTCAAATATATATTGATATCATGCTCAAATACATGATAATAATGTTTTCCGGCGAAAAGACTTGTGGTTCACAAAAAAAATCGATCCTACCCATCGGTACACCTACCCATTTGTAAATATGGGTATCAAATGAATGGAAATTCTTCAGCGATTGAATGTTTGTAGTTATTTTCAGGATTCGTATACCCTGGTGACCTATATATCACTTTGAATGGTAACCACACATATGTGTAGGGTATTTATAGTCGGCGTAGACCGACTATAATTTTGATAATCCTAACTATCATAATTACACCTACATTAAAATTTCCCATGTGATCTAACCTTCCCAACTGGTTAGGGTTCTTTTAGAGTTTTTTTTGTTTTTTTTTAGTGTTTTTTTAGAGTTTTTTTTTGTGTTTTTTTAGAATTTTTTTCTGTGTTATTTTAAAAATTATAAAAAAAAGGGTTTCTGTACCAGAGGTTTTGTGGCGCCTCCACCAAGTAATCGAAGTGGATTAGGCCCCGCTCTCCTTAAGTGGGCGGAAATCGCTTTTTTGTACCAACTTTTTCTTTATCGCGGAAATCGATAGAGGAGGTCGAGAAATGGATGTAGCCACCCAGAGGGGTATGCCACGCCCACTCCAAGTGGGCGGAAATCGCCTTTTTGAACAATCTTTTTTTTTATTGCGGAATTCGATAGAGGAGGTCGAGAAATTAATGTAGCCACCCAGAGGGCCACGCCCACTCCAAGAGGGCGGAAATCGCCTTTTTGTACTAACTTTTTTTATCGCGGAAATCGATAGAGGAGGTCGAGAAATGGATCTAGCCACCCAGAGTGGTAAGCCTTGCCCACTCCAAATGGGCGGATATCGCCTTTTTGTACCACCTTTTTTATTGCGTAATTCGATAGAGGAGGTCGAGAAATTACATTTTATTTTATTTTTATGTGAAAACATGAAATTTTATATTTTTAGATATTGCTTGCAGAAAGAAAATAGTTTATTTCAGTCGCTTCTTTGCACTTCGAAATGTATTCATAATATGCTAATAATAGCTATACTTCATTTTGCGATCAACAAAAAATTTCCAAAAATATACACTCAGAAGAAAATGTACCATTAAGTACTTAATGGTAAGACCATTGATCTTATGGTTCAGGTATTAGTAGTTTTTTCTTTTTAAAACAAAAGATTTCTTATTAATTTCTAATTAAAAGTTCAGTTTTGCCAGATTATCCTGTTTATGAAAGGCTTGCTGCAACTATCCCATAAGTTTAAACAAACTTGCAGCAAAACTCTTAGTATTATTTAAATATGTCATATATGCAGATAGTTACGAGATGTTTGCCACAACTGCAATGAAAATTGACGCTAGATTTATCCACAACACTTAAGATAAATCAATGCAGTAAAAAAGCTTAATTTTATTTTAATTCAATAAAATTACTCCGCGTGTTCTAATGGAGTACCTTTTCCAAATATTCCACAACTATCATCCTATTTGTAAGATGTTTAATTGATGGCTGCTATACGTAATCGTAAATTTAGATGGTTGCTATCAATATTTATGGTATTTTTCGGATGTTTGAGAGATGGTTTTCTCAAAGACGATCTAAATAATTTGTAAATGACTTGATATTTAGGGCTATGATATTTCTGGTAATCATCTTAGTTTTCTTAGTGCATAGATACTTCCATACAGAAAATTATATTGAAAACTATTGAAAAGTTGAATTGAATTGCAAAGTTTATTAGTGCTAGAGTTGGACTTTAATATTCAATAATTTTGCCGCACGCTTTTATTTTTGTATTTGGAAACCTCTTAGTAAATTTTAAAATTTATTGCTTATAAACGTATATCTTAGGGCCAGTTTTTCAGTGCTAGTTTAAACTTAATTTAAACCTTGTTTAATTAATCTTCTCTTTTAATTAAACGACGTTTAATATTGTTTGTAGTTTTTCAGTGATAGTTTAAAATGTACATAGATCAAGTCAATAAATATGGCACCGATGGCTAATGACAAAACATTCTTTCTATTTTGATTTGTATGTCATTCAAAAATTAAATTAACAATGAATAATTAAATAAACAAAGAAATTAAATAAATGTTTCAGAAACTTTTTAAGAATATAATATGAAATGTTCTCAAAATAATGAGCAACTATAGGGGACATGAGGAAAAAAGCGCAAAAATCTAAAAATAAATAACAAATTGCGATCGGACGGAGAAACTGAAAATAGCAAAAGTGTTGTGAGATAATTTCCTCTTGAAAGTTTATAAAGTGCAAAAATCTCAAAATTAAAAACAAATTGTGATCCGATGCTGCAACAGAAAATAGCAAAAGTGTTGAGATAATTGTCTCTGTATTCTCTTTAAAGTTTAAACGAAGTTTAACCCTTCAACATCAGACGTTTAAACTACAAATGAAGTTCACTGAAAAATTCGATTCTGTCTTCAAACAAAGTTTAAACAACAAACGAAGTTAAACTAGAACTGAAAAACTGGCCCTTAATAATATAATTTGAATGAGTTTGAATTTAATTTATTTCATATATTAATATGTATTCATTATAAATTTACATACCTACTATGAATATATTTTATATTTTTAGTAAATTTATTTTTATTTTTTTTAGTACACATTTTTTTAAAAGATTGTTTTTTAAAATTTTTTTTTTTATTAGTTTTTTATTTGGTACAGTTACAGTTGATCACAGTACAGCACATAGCGTAGGCAAGGAATTCACGGAGGCTTTTGTAAAAAAAACATTCTAAATTCTGTTTGAAAATCGAAACACAGATTTTATTTGTGGTTTTTTCACATTAGTTTCAGAAATTATATACTGTACTATATTATACTCTGTTACTATTTGTACTTTTTGTAACATAATTTATATATTTAATTAATTTACAAATAACAACATTATTACCGACGCGAACACGTTTTCTCAACGAACAACAAAAGACACGTACGCCGAAAATGCCGATCACCGAGTGATCAACGAGTGCCAACTTCGTATACAAGAAAAATGTTGCAAGAATACACTTATTTAAATCCAATTTCTTTATTGTTTGATTTAAACATCAATATGATCAAATGATGGCGTAGGTAGAAAATGCTGCACAACGTTGCCAATTTCGTCAGTCGATAAATTATCGAATTAAGACGAGCGTTGCGAACATATGTTATATTTAGATTTGATTAGCATTTTCTGTGTTTCGAAACATAGTTTTAATCAAGTAAATTGCCAAGAAATAGTTTATTCAAATGCAATTAAAATTTTATGTTGGAATTGTAACATATTTATGGTAAATTTGACAGATTCTACTGGACAATATAATAATGTTTACACATGAACAAAAATAAATTCGACAGATTCTGCTGGACAATATAATAATGTTTGCACATGAACAAAAATAAATTCAATTTCGATTATAATTTAATTACACTTCATTCCTAATACATGTATGGTAATTTTGTATTACTTTTTAATCACATTCAAACATATTCAAACAAATCTTTTCTATCCGTGTATACACGAGGTTCGTTAGTGTTGTTTTTAGCGTTATTTTAGTGTTCTTTTTATACCCTACACTAAGAGTGAAAGTGTATATTCAGTTTGGTACGCCATTTGTAACACCCAGAAGGAAGCATCTCCGGTATGGAGATAAGCATGACCTCCTGAGTCGATTTAGCGATGTCCGTCTGTCTGTCCGTCTGTCTGTCCGTCTGTCCATTGGCGAGATCGGTCCATTGTGACCTATGATCCGACCACTTATGTTCAAATACCTCATATAAAATGTACATATAAAGATCAATTTTTATGTATACGTGCTTAGGTAAACTTTTTTGGTCAAATATATATTGATATCATGCTCAAATACATGATAATAATGTTTTCCGGCGAAAAGACTTGTGGTTCACAAAAAAAATCGATCCTACCCATCGGTACACCTACCCATTTGTAAATATGGGTATCAAATGAATGGAAATTCTTCAGCGATTGAATGTTTGTAGTTATTTTCAGGATTCGTATACCCTGGTGACCTATATATCACTTTGAATGGTAACCACACATATGTGTAGGGTATTTATAGTCGGCGTAGACCGACTATAATTTTGATAATCCTAACTATCATAATTACACCTACATTAAAATTTCCCATCCCAACTGGTTAGGGTTCTTTTAGAGTTTTTTTCAATAAAATTACTCCGCGTACTTTTTCCAAATATTCCACAACTATCATCCTATTTGTAAGATGTTTAATTGATGGCTGCTATACGTAATCGTAAATTTAGATGGTTGCTATCAATATTTATGGTATTTTTCGGATGTTTGAGAGATGGTTTTCTCAAAGACGATCTAAATAATTTGTAAATGACTTGATATTTAGGGCTATGATATTTCTGGTAATCATCTTAGTTTTCTTAGTGCATAGATACTTCCATACAGAAAATTATATTGAAAACTATTGAAAAGTTGAATTGAATTGCAAAGTTTATTAGTGCTAGAGTTGGACTTTAATATTCAATAATTTTGCCGCACGCTTTTATTTTTGTATTTGGAAACCTCTTAGTAAATTTTAAAATTTATTGCTTATAAACGTATATCTTAGGGCCAGTTTTTCAGTGCTAGTTTAAACTTAATTTAAACCTTGTTTAATTAATCTTCTCTTTTAATTAAACGACGTTTAATATTGTTTGTAGTTTTTCAGTGATAGTTTAAAATGTACATAGATCAAGTCAATAAATATGGCACCGATGGCTAATGACAAAACATTCTTTCTATTTTGATTTGTATGTCATTCAAAAATTAAATTAACAATGAATAATTAAATAAACAAAGAAATTAAATAAATGTTTCAGAAACTTTTTAAGAATATAATATGAAATGTTCTCAAAATAATGAGCAACTATAGGGGACATGAGGAAAAAAGCGCAAAAATCTAAAAATAAATAACAAATTGCGATCGGACGGAGAAACTGAAAATAGCAAAAGTGTTGTGAGATAATTTCCTCTTGAAAGTTTATAAAGTGCAAAAATCTCAAAATTAAAAACAAATTGTGATCCGATGCTGCAACAGAAAATAGCAAAAGTGTTGAGATAATTGTCTCTGTATTCTCTTTAAAGTTTAAACGAAGTTTAACCCTTCAACATCAGACGTTTAAACTACAAATGAAGTTCACTGAAAAATTCGATTCTGTCTTCAAACAAAGTTTAAACAACAAACGAAGTTAAACTAGAACTGAAAAACTGGCCCTTAATAATATAATTTGAATGAGTTTGAATTTAATTTATTTCATATATTAATATGTATTCATTATAAATTTACATACCTACTATGAATATATTTTATATTTTTAGTAAATTTATTTTTATTTTTTTTAGTACACATTTTTTTAAAAGATTGTTTTTTAAAATTTTTTTTTTTATTAGTTTTTTATTTGGTACAGTTACAGTTGATCACAGTACAGCACATAGCGTAGGCAAGGAATTCACGGAGGCTTTTGTAAAAAAAACATTCTAAATTCTGTTTGAAAATCGAAACACAGATTTTATTTGTGGTTTTTTCACATTAGTTTCAGAAATTATATACTGTACTATATTATACTCTGTTACTATTTGTACTTTTTGTAACATAATTTATATATTTAATTAATTTACAAATAACAACATTATTACCGACGCGAACACGTTTTCTCAACGAACAACAAAAGACACGTACGCCGAAAATGCCGATCACCGAGTGATCAACGAGTGCCAACTTCGTATACAAGAAAAATGTTGCAAGAATACACTTATTTAAATCCAATTTCTTTATTGTTTGATTTAAACATCAACATGATCAAATGATGGCGTAGGTAGAAAATGCTGCACAACGTTGCCAATTTCGTCAGTCGATAAATTATCGAATTAAGACGAGCGTTGCGAACATATGTTATATTTAGATTTGATTAGCATTTTCTGTGTTTCGAAACATAGTTTTAATCAAGTAAATTGCCAAGAAATAGTTTATTCAAATGCAATTAAAATTTTATGTTGGAATTGTAACATATTTATGGTAAATTTGACAGATTCTACTGGACAATATAATAATGTTTACACATGAACAAAAATAAATTCGACAGATTCTGCTGGACAATATTATAATGTTTGCACATGAACAAAAATAAATTCAATTTCGATTATAATTTAATTACACTTCATTCCTAATACATGTATGGTAATTTTGTATTACTTTTTAATCACATTCAAACATATTCAAACAAATCTTTTCTATCCGTGTATACACGAGGTTCGTTAGTGTTGTTTTTAGCGTTATTTTAGTGTTCTTTTTATACCCTACACTAAGAGTGAAAGTGTATATTCAGTTTGGTACGCCATTTGTAACACCCAGAAGGAAGCATCTTCGGTATGGAGATAAGCATGACCTCCTGAGTCGATTTAGCGATGTCCGTCTGTCTGTCCGTCTGTCTGTCCGTCTGTCCATTGGCGAGATCGGTCCATTGTGACCTATGATCCGACCACTTATGTTCAAATACCTCATATAAAATGTACATATAAAGATCAATTTTTATGTATACGTGCTTAGGTAAACTTTTTTGGTCAAATATATATTGATATCATGCTCAAATACATGATAATAATGTTTTCCGGCGAAAAGACTTGTGGTTCACAAAAAAAATCGATCCTACCCATCGGTACACCTACCCATTTGTAAATATGGGTATCAAATGAATGGAAATTCTTCAGCGATTGAATGTTTGTAGTTATTTTCAGGATTCGTATACCCTGGTGACCTATATATCACTTTGAATGGTAACCACACATATGTGTAGGGTATTTATAGTCGGCGTAGACCGACTATAATTTTGATAATCCTAACTATCATAATTACACCTACATTAAAATTTCCCATGTGATCTAACCTTCCCAACTGGTTAGGGTTCTTTTAGAGTTTTTTTTGTTTTTTTTTAGTGTTTTTTTAGAGTTTTTTTTTGTGTTTTTTTAGAATTTTTTTCTGTGTTATTTTAAAAATTATAAAAAAAGGGTTTCTGTACCAGAGGTTTTGTGGCGCCTCCACCAAGTAATCGAAGTGGATTAGGCCCCGCTCTCCTTAAGTGGGCGGAAATCGCTTTTTTGTACCAACTTTTTCTTTATCGCGGAAATCGATAGAGGAGGTCGAGAAATGGATGTAGCCACCCAGAGGGGTATGCCACGCCCACTCCAAGTGGGCGGAAATCGCCTTTTTGAACAATCTTTTTTTTTATTGCGGAATTCGATAGAGGAGGTCGAGAAATTAATGTAGCCACCCAGAGGGGTAGGCCACGCCCACTCCAAGAGGGCGGAAATCGCCTTTTTGTACTAACTTTTTTTATCGCGGAAATCGATAGAGGAGGTCGAGAAATGGATCTAGCCACCCAGAGTGGTAAGCCTTGCCCACTCCAAATGGGCGGATATCGCCTTTTTGTACAACCTTTTTTATTGCGTAATTCGATAGAGGAGGTCGAGAAATTACATTTTATTTTATTTTTATGTGAAAACATGAAATTTTATATTTTTAGATATTGCTTGCAGAAAGAAAATAGTTTATTTCAGTCGCTTCTTTGCACTTCGAAATGTATTCATAATATGCTAATAATAGCTATACTTCATTTTGCGATCAACAAAAAATTTCCAAAAATATACACTCAGAAGAAAATGTACCATTAAGTACTTAATGGTACGACCATTGATCTTATGGTTCAGGTATTAGTAGTTTTTTCTTTTTAAAACAAAAGTTTTCTTATTAATTTGTCAGTATTCGAAAAATTTAGCACCATAAATTTAAATATTTCAATATTATTATTTTTAATAGAATAAATACTATTATTTTAATGGTTTCCTCCTATAATAGTAAAGTGTCAAAAAAATACATAAAAACGAATAAAAATATGTTCGTTTTGTGCGTCATTCTGCGTGTTTGCTCAAATTGGTCGCATGCCTTTTTTGTGATAATCGACATTATGATGCGTTTATCATTGGTAAAAACTCAATGTATTTAATGTAATTTCATGATATTTAAGCTTTTTGTTTTATTTATTACAGAAAATAAATAATACATCGAATTTCTATTATGACAAGGGACTCAAAAATATATGCAGACTCAAGACGAACATTAAATGTGTTATAATTTTTTGCAAGGAGAAGTGTCTTTTTATGTGTGTGATTTATAAAAGTGAATTTCCATTCCGACATATAAACAAAATAAAATATACAATAAATTATCTAAAATCCATTTTTGTTTTAATAAATTTTTAGGAAAATTTAATTCGACTATACCATAAAATAAAAATATGTATCATTTAATTTTTATAGGTCTTGCTTATTGTAATTAAAAGAATACATAATAAAATGTATGGTACAACATCATATTGTATTCAAAATTTGAATATTATTAAACTAATGGTACGCTTCCTATTGACCAATTTTAATAGTATAAATTGTTGTTTTTCTATTGAAATACTATTAATTTACCATGATTTTTTTCTGGGTATACAGAATACCTTTATAATTGCAAATACAAAGCGTACAGTAGAATTTTTGATTAGTTTTTACTCTTTTTCATTTTTGACACGCTCAAATTTCAGCTGTCAATAAGTTTACATAAAACATATGCGATAGCATTAAAACAAATATTAATCCCTATACATAAAAGAATACCCTGCAAATTGCTGGTTATCACAAACATGGCGGGACCTACAATTTATTGCCGAATCCGAACGGCAGGTGAGAGCTTTTCATAGGCAATGTTTTACTCTCTTAGGTTTGCCATTTACGGCAGATAGGTAGCATTGTATGGAAAAATGTTTTCTATGAAAAAGATCTTGACAGTCCCTGGGTATCGAACCGGGGACCTTTCAGCTGGTATTCGAACGCACCAGCGACATTTTCGCTCTTAGTCCAAAGCACTAAATCAAACATGTATGTAGCCCGTCAAAAACCATCCATATCGAAAGTTAATAAAAAAGACATTGAATTTTGCCGAGGAGCAGGAAAAGTGTGGAGAAAAGTCACAGGAAAATAATCTAATACCTACAGTGAAGCATGGTGGTGGAAATACTATTGTTTGGGGGTATCTGGCTGTATTTGGTTCTGCAAAGTTTGTGTTTATTACCGAAAAATAGACAAACATATCTATTTGAACATTCTCAAAAACAATTTATGTCCAAGTGTATACAAAATAGGTCTCAACAGCATCATTTTCTATTTTCAATAAGATAACGACACCAAAAATACACGGTACCTACTTCGAGAACGGCGGATTTATAATCACAAGCAGCTTCATACACCCCCACTATCACCGGACATTAAACATAGAAAAAATTTGCGACTTATTGAAAAGACAGATCCGAAAACACCAAATATGTCCAAGGAAACGCTGAAAACTGGCTGAGTGGTCCAAAATATCGGAAAATGACAAAGAAATAAAAAATATTTTTAAATATAAAACGTTTTTAATGTGAACATCTAATAGATTATATTACCTAACGGCCCACGTTTCATTTATAATCATACTAAAAATTCACCTTAAAAACGTTTTATATTAAAAAATATTTTTTATTTCATATTTTTTGTGTCGGTTAGATTTTCGTCTGAATAAATTCGAAAGGCCTTATATCAGACATATCAAAGACGCGCCAGCCAAACTTTATCTGCGGCTCGCAAAGACTTTTTAAATAATATTAAAAAAAAAATGTATTTTGAAGAATTTTATAATTTTTTTTTTTTTCAGGCGTTAAAATGATTGCTATGTGTTGTAGTGCATTTTTGTGCATTTTTGTGCAGCGCAATGCAATGTATCCAATTTAACATGCCATATACAAAATTAATATACTGATCTTGATTAAAAACTTATTAATTTATTAAAAACAATATTAATATTTTTGTAGGTACATTATTTTCCATAAGTTATTAATGATAATTGTAATTATATATAAATAAATATATATATATAATTCTCATTAATAACTTTTGGATATATATATATATATATATATATATATATATATATATATATATATATATATATATATACATATATATATATATATATATATATATATATATATATATATATACATATATATATACATATATATATAAATATATATATATATATATATATATATATATATATATATATATATATATATATATATATATATACATATATATACATATATATATATATATATATATATATATATATATATATACATATATATATACATATATATATAAATATATATATATATATATATATATATATATATATATATATATATATATATATATATATATATATATATATATATATATATATATATATATATATATAACCAAATTTGATACTTCATCTCTTTTCGCAAGTGGTACCCTTCTTGGTGCTTGACGAATTGGGTTAGAATCACCAGTGTCTATTCGATGTTTTACAATGGCAGTTCTGCCATCCTTTTGGCCCTTTTCAGCAAATATACACCGATATTTATCAATTAGCTTTTGCACTTGATTCTTTTCTTTGGCAGCCAAATCCTTCGTCCACTCATTTATAAACCTGTGAGTAGATTGTTTGTTTATTTGCGATGTACCGTAGTCCCTTGATGGATTTGACTCACAATTTATAATCGCTGATGCCTCTTGACACTGGCCTATCACTGTTCCCTTTTCAATTAATTTGGACGAGTTTTCCATGTTGAGAACTCTTGTTGGAACAACTTTGTCCTTTGTCGCTTCTACTAATGTTCTTCCTACAACAATATTACTTCTGCTCATTTGCTCATCATTCGCTTCTATAACCCACAACTTGCTTATCCCACAATCTCCATTTAATTTCGCCCAAACAATTGCTTCTGAATTAGGTGGTATTTTTCTATTTTCGTGAGCATAACTCAAAATTTTTCATGTTAGATCTAGTGTGAAACCGTTCCTTATCATGAAGTTCATGCCAAGTATTATTTCGTCTACTATTTCCGCAACTTTCCATATCTTTTTGTTACTGCGTTTCGTCTTGAAGTTTTTTACGAAATTGAATCTCTTCGTTTTATGGTCTATTGGAGTTGCTAGCGTGGGAAACAGTCGGATCAGAAGACACGCTTTCCCGGCTCCATACGTCCTCCATTTCCAATACCTTCGTTTGCTATGCGGTGGAGTGCTCCTCTTGCCACTCCCTGCAGGAACTGGTGTAATGGTGCAAATTCAAGGAGTACTTCCATTGCCGCAGTGGGACATGTTCTCATGGCTCCCGTTATACAAGAACAAGCAAGCCGTTGAACTTTCTTTAGAGTTTTCTGTTATTCTAGTTATTTTTATCAAGTGTTTCATTAGGTAATATTTACCCTGTTGTAGCAAAGCAGGGAATATGCCGTCAACACCTGGGGACTTGAAAGGTTGGAATGTTTGTAAGGCCCAATCAATTCTTTGTTCTGTAAAGACCTTGTTTGCCATCTCCCAGTCTTTTCTTCTGGGTCTAACAAGAATTTCATCGTGTTCTTGCACGTTTTGCGTGCTGCCTGGGAAATGAGTCTCTAGCAAAAGTGAAACCTTTTGATTCTCATTTTCGGTATAGCTCCCATCCTCCCTTTTTAGTGAGAGTGATGTTTCTGTTTTAACTTTTGCTATAGTCTTGTATAGCATCGCTGCAGCTGATGTGTCAGTGATGTTCTCACAGAAGTTTCGGAAGCTTTTCCTCTTCGCACTTCTTATTTCTTTATTATATGTGGTAAGAAGGGCAGAGTAGGCCTGCCAGTCCCCAGTAAGCTTTGCCCTATTAAAGAGTCTACTTACTTTGGTTCTGAGTTTTGACAATTGGTCGCTCCACTATGGAGTTTCTCTTTGTCTGGTTACTTTTTTCTCTTTGCAGCTGGATGCATAGGCATCGTTTATTGCATAGTTTATTTCATTTACCATACTTTCCAGTTCTAATGGGTGCCTTGCGGCTCTGCCTGTACTAAAACGTTCTAAATTGGTTTTTTGTATGTCTTTATACTTCTCCCAGTCATTCAGAGAGACCTGAATGACTACTTGATCCCGCGTTAGAAATTCTGATAGACAGAGATATTTAATATCGTTTCTTGAATCAGCACCATCCCAATTTGTTGCTTTGCAACGACCTGCGTGATGATGTCAGACGCCGTCTTCGCGTGGTGCAGGTTTATTAGGGCGAATTTGGTGCTGTTCATGCTTCTTTTTTTTACAATTCTTTCTCTAACAGAGTCGCCTTGTCCTCTGTTAGGGTCTGGTTGCTGACGTCGCCCACGTACAGAAGGGCTATGTCGATATCCGACATTTCCTCCTCCGAGCGTGGTAGGCCGACGTAGTCTCCAGTTTCTTCATCTGCCGCCTCCTCGACATTATGCAGTTGCAGACCTGCTGTCGAGGTTGACGGTACATCATCCACCTCTATCTGGGACACATGCAATGTACCTGCTGCCGATGTCGTCGGTGCTTCTTCTTTATTATTTTCATCGACATCCCTGTTCTACGACACGTGCACAGATACGTTGCCGAATCTGTATTTCAGCACGCGTCCTGCCTTCTCGATCTCCTCCATCGATTGAGTATCGACCCCAATCAGGAGTAGTTGACCATTGGCATCTTCGGTGACCCGGTACACCTTCCATATACCGGTATTCAACCCTTCGTTCTGCTTGTCCAGAAGGCTTCGCAACTTGCTGGTATATATATATATATATATATATATATATATATATATATATATATATATATATATATATATATATATATGGAAGTGCGACTATGACCTCCAAGTGGTGACCCCTGGAAACAGTCTGAGTACGGTCATGTCTCTGCTGAGATAGTCGCATAGCATAGTCGGCGAAACTTGACGATATGTGGAGGATTATGCCTTAATGTATAATCCAGAATCATTAAAATTCTATATTCCCCTAGTCCACGATGTTAGGCGACCCGTGTCATTGGACGGTTGCAGTCAGGGGCAAAAGATTGTGATGGATACCTGGTCGCCTCAGCGAGTATGTGTGGCCTTGTCATGGTATAAGGGGCTATGCCATGACCGACCTATAATCCCCTCTTATATATTTACAGATGAACAGAAACATGGAAAAAACTTTAAAAAAGCAGGGCTTAACTGCTTCGGAACTGGCGGACAGAATGGAGGCTCATCTCCATGACGACGACCGCCAGGGGCAGAAGAACCAAAAACAAAAAGCAGAAACCCCAAAGCTAGCTAAGACCACGAAACAGGCCAAAACAGTCAAGTGTGAAACGTCCAAGGAAGAAACAGTGTCTGAAGAGAAACCCACAACAAGTAGAGGGGCTGCAGACTGGTTAAAACAGGTGGCTGAAAAACTAACGGCGTGGAAGGGAGTGGAGTTGATGGCATGTTTGGGTGATGACATACCTCAAATGCACACCATCAAAATCTATTTTCCCAGGATCGTTGGGAAAGAAACCAGCAAGTTGCGAAGCCTTCTGGACAAGCAGAACGAAGGGTTGAATACCGGTATATGGAAGGTGTACCGGGTCACCGAAGATGCCAATGGTCAACTACTCCTGATTGGGGTCGATACTCAATCGATGGAGGAGATCGAGAAGGCAGGACGCGTGCTGAAATACAGATTCGGCAACGTATCTGTGCACGTGTCGTAGAACAGGGATGTCGATGAAAATAATAAAGAAGAAGCACCGACGACATCGGCAGCAGGTACATTGCATGTGTCCCAGATAGAGGTGGATGATGTACCGTCAACCTCGACAGCAGGTCTGCAACTGCATAATGTCGAGGAGGCGGCAGATGAAGAAACTGGAGACTACGTCGGCCTACCACGCTCGGAGGAGGAAATGTCGGATATCGACATAGCCCTTCTGTACGTGGGCGACGTCAGCAACCAGACCCTAACAGAGGACAAGGCGACTCTGTTAGAGAAAGAATTGTAAAAAAAAGAAGCATGAACAGCACCAAATTCGCCCTAATAAACCTGCACCACGCGAAGACGGCGTCTGACATCATCACGCAGGTCGTTGCAAAGCAACAAATTGGGATGGTGCTGATTCAAGAAACGATATTAAATATCTCTGTCTATCAGAATTTCTAACGCGGGATCAAGTAGTCATTCAGGTCTCTCTGAATGACTGGGAGAAGTATAAAGACATACAAAAAACCAATTTAGAACGTTTTAGTACAGGCAGAGCCGCAAGGCACCCATTAGAACTGGAAAATATGGTAAATGAAATAAACTATGCAATAAACGATGCCTATGCATCCAGCTGCAAAGAGAAAAAAGTAACCAGACAAAGAGAAACTCCATAGTGGAGCGACCAATTGTCAAAACTCAGAACCAAAGTAAGTAGACTCTTTAATAGGGCAAAGCTTACCGGGGACTGGCTGGCCTACTCTGCCCTTCTTACCACATATAATAAAGAAATAAGAAGTGCGAAGAGGAAAAGCTTCCGAAACTTCTGTGAGAACATCACTGACACATCAGCTGCAGCGAGGCTATACAAGACTATAGCAAAAGTTAAAACAGAAACATCACTCTCACTAAAAAGGGAGGATGGGAGCTATACCGAAAATGAGAATCAAAAGGTTTCACTTTTGCTAGAGACTCATTTCCCAGGCAGCACGCAAAACGTGCAAGAACACGATGAAATTCTTGTTAGACCCAGAAGAGAAGACTGGGAGATGGCAAACAAGGTCTTTACAGAACAAAGAATTGATTGGGCCTTACAAACATTCCAACCTTTCAAGTCCACAGGTGTTGACGGCATATTCCCTGCTTTGCTACAACAGGGTAAATATTACCTAATGAAACACTTGATAAAAATAACTAGAATAACAGAAAACTCTAAAGAAAGTTCAACGGCTTGCTTGTTCTTGTATAACGGGAGCCATGAGAACATGTCCCACTGCGGCAATGGAAGTACTCCTTGAATTTGCACCATTACACCAGTTCCTGCAGGGAGTGGCAAGAGGAGCACTCCACCGCATAGCAAACGAAGGTATTGGAAATGGAGGACGTATGGAGCCGGGAAAGCGTGTCTTCTGACCCGACTGTTTCCTACGCTAGCAACTCCAATAGACCATAAAACGAAGAGATTCAATTTCGTAAAAAACTTCAAGACGAAACGCAGTAACAAAAAGATATGGAAAGTTGCGGAAATAGTAGACGAAATAATACTTGGCATGAACTTCATGATAAGGAACGGTTTCACACTAGATCTAACATGAAAAATTTTGAGTTATGCTCACGAAAATAGAAAAATACCACCTAATTCAGAAGCAATTGTTTGGGCGAAATTAAATGGAGATTGTGGGATAAGCAAGTTGTGGGTTATAGAAGCGAATGATGAGCAAATGAGCAGAAGTAATATTGTTGTAGGAAGAACATTAGTAGAAGCGACAAAGGACAAAGTTGTTCCAACAAGAGTTCCCAACATGGAAAACTCGTCCAAATTAATTAAAAAGGGAACAGTGATAGGCCAGTGTCAAGAGGCATCAACGATTATAAATTGTGAGTCAAATCCATCAAGGGACTACGGTACATCGCAAATAAACAAACAATCTACTCACAGGTTTATAAATTAGTGGACGAAGGATTTGGCTGCCAAAGAAAAGAGTCAAGTGCAAAAGCTAATTGATAAATATCGGTGTATATTTGCTGAAAAGGGCCAAAAGGATGGCAGAACTGCCATTGTAAAACATCGAATAGACACTGGTGATTCTAACCCAATTCGTCAAGCACCAAGAAGGGTACCACTTGCGAAAAGAGATGAAGTATCAAATTTGGTTGAAGAAATGCACACAAATGGCGTGGTGGAACCATCTGAGAGTCCATGGAGTTCACCAGTAGTATTGGTGAAAAAGAAGGACGGTAGTACTCGGTTCTGCGTTGATTACCGAAAACTTAATGATGTCACCAAGAAAGATAGGTATCCGCTGCCTAGAATCGATGACACCTTGGATACACTATCTAATGCTAAGTGGTTTTCAACGTTGGACTTGCAAAGTGGTTACTGGCAAGTGAAAATCGATAAGAAAGATCGAGAGAAGACTGCATTCAGTACTGGAGATGGACTATGGCAATTTTTGGTAATGCCTTTTGGACTATGCAATGCCCCAGCAACGTTAATGGAGCACGTATTAAAAGGTTTACACTGGAAAACATACCTAGTATACCTTGATGACATAATTGTTATGGGCAAGGATTTCAACGAACATCTAAGAAATCTAGAGGAAGTATTCCTTCGATTGAAAAATGCGGGTCTACAACGTAGCCCAAAGAAATGCTCACTTTTCAAGAAAGAAGTCAAGTATCTGGGTCATCGAGTTACCACGGAAGGAGTGCATACCGATGAAGATAAAATAGTTGCAGTAAAGGAGTGGCCCAGACCGCAAAACCTACATGACCTACGAAGTTTCTTGGGACTATGTACATACTACAGGCGATTTGTTCTACGTTTTGCCAATGTTGCTAGCAGTCTTCATGAGTTGACAAGAAAGAACCGCGCATTTCAATGGAGCGAAGATCAACAAAGGGCATTTGTGAAATTAAAAGATCTACTGTGCTCGGCACCAATTGTTGCGTATCCAATTCCAGGTGAGAAATGTATACTTGATACGGATGCGAGTGGATACGGAATCGGCGGAGTTCTCTCTCAAGTGATCAATGGACAAGAAAAAGTGATCGCATACTACAGTAAAACCTTGTCCAAACCCTAGCGAAATTACTGTGTCACCAGGAGGGAGCTTCTTGCTGTAATTGAAAGTGTGAAAAATTTTCCATAAGTATCTGTACGGACAACAGTTTCACTTGAGAACCGATCACGCAGCACTCCGATGGTTACTTCAGTTCAAAGACCCAGAAGGTCAAATTGCGCGTTGGATAGAACGATTACAGAGCTACGATTTCACCATAGAACATCGTAAAGGAGGTCATCATGGAAATGCAGATGCTCTGTCACGACGGCTATGTAAACTAGAATGCAGACATTGTTCAAGAGCGGAAGGTAAAGAAAACATAATTGACATTCGTTTGCTAAATGTTTTGCCCGATGAAAAATGGACTCCGGAACAAATTCAAATTGATCAAAACAGTGATCCCGACCTCACAAAAATCATGATGTTCAAGGAACAGCAAAGAAAACCATCATGGGAAGATATAGCTGCCGACAGTGCCATAACTAAAGCTTACTGGGCACAGTGGCAGAGCTTAAAGCTACAAGATGGTTGCTTATATCGTGTATGGGAAAATGAAGATGGCACATCCGCTCGAAGTTTTATTGTTGTTCCCAAGTCTAAAATAAAAGAGATATTAGCGGTATACCATGGTGGATCTAGTGGAGGTCATTTGGGCATTAATAAAACGGTCGAGAAGGTAAAGAAACGTTTTTATTGGATTGGGTGCCAAGAGTCAGTCGCCGATTGGATTCGCAGTTGCCCGCAATGTATACCAGCAAAAGGACCAACAGTCAGAAGTCGCGGCAGGATGCATCAATACAACGTGGGAGCACCATTTGAGCGTATTGCCATGGATGTCGCCGGGCCGTTTCCAATCAGTGATGCGGGAAATAAGTATGTGCTTGTCGTCATTGACTACTTCAGCAAGTGGCCTGAAGTGTATCCCATGCCGAATCAAGAAGCCACAACAGTTGCGGATGCATTAGTTAACAACTGGGTAAGCCGTTTTGGAGTACCGTTGGAATTGCATTCAGATCAAGGAAGACATTTTGAGTCTGCTGTATTTAAAGAAGTATGCAAAGTCCTCAACATACACAAAACACGAACAACGCCTTTGCACCCGCAATCAGACGGCATGGTGGAGAGATTCAATCGGACTTTGGAAGAGTATCTCAGAAAAGTGGTTGATAAAAATCAAAAAGATTGGGATACACACATACCACTATTCCTCATGGCTTATCGAACGGCGATTCATGACACCACAGCAGCTTCACCATCTAAAATTGTTTTTGGAACAGACTTAAGATTACCTGCGGATTTAAAGTTTGGTGCGAGTCCTTCAGCGGGAATTCCTGTACACAATTATGTTTTCAGAAAAAGTGAAGATATGAACGAAGTGCATCTCTTTGTAAGACAGCGTACACAATTTGCGAGTGATAAGATGAAGGCCAGATACGACTTGCGCACAAATTCAGAGGGATTTACGGAAGGACAACTTGTTTTACTCTATAACCCACAAAGGAAGAAAGGCTTATCCCCTAAGCTACAAACACACTGGGAAGGACCATACAAAATAATTAAAAGAATTAACGATGTCGTGTATCGGATTCAGGCTGCAGGCGGAAGGCAGAAGAAAAATGAAAGTGGTACATTTAGAAAGGTTGGCGCCGTACAGAGAGAGAGAGGATTAACATCTGTTCGGGACGAACAGATTTAGGTGTAGGGCAGTGTTACGAAAAGAGGTAATTTGCTCCACTGTGCAAGCAATCAACAATAATAAGTGAGACGCAAGACAATTCAGCGCACTAAGCAATGTGTTAGAAAGAGACGGAAGATTATTCAGCGCACTATGCAATGTGCGAGAAAGAGATGGAAGATCAGCACATTAAAACACATGAGTGCGAATGAGATGCCAATAGCATGCGTCATTCACGAAACGAGTAGAAGGTTCTCGAAACAAGTCGAACTTGTCGAAACGTGTCGAACTGATGCCTGCAGTATATAAGGCCGCGCATCTAAGGCACTGTACTTCAGTTGTGATTTAATAGTGAACTAGTGCGTCTCGTGATTGAACATTGTAAAGATAAATTGTAGTAATTCAGCAGTTGATATAAGTGATTATTCTTTAAGTTGTTATTTAAATTAATAAAGTTAATTAATACTAGTTGAAATAATACTAGTTAAAACCAATTATAAGTGCGTTTTTATTTTGTACACAATCCAGCGATACGAACTCGTAGAACAGTTTTCCGTAGACTGAAGTTTCGTAACAATATATAAAAGTAAAACAAAAATAATAATGTGCATAGCACAGTGCATATGCACAATCGATGTACGAACTAGCGTAGCAAAAAAAAAGAGAAAAAAACATTGATTTGTATATTTTATCTTTTTGAAGCGACTTTTGAAGCACTTTTAAAGCTATTTACCGCTTCAAACGTGCTTCATAGGCCTTATTTTTAAGATGCTTATATTCTTTAGAATTGACAAAAACAAAAAAAACACACATCTTCAATAATGTTCACGTTCATAAATATTTTGCACGCTTTCCATTGTTACTTGTTGTTCAATATTTAGTAATATCATGAATTCTTTTGAATTTCATTATTACCTTAAAAACATAATAAATACATTAAAATCATAAAAAAACGCACGAGTCTTGCAGTGTTAGTCTTGCACTTGCTCTTGTTCTTGCAGTTCTAATCTTGCTCTTTTTCTTGCAAGAAAATCTCGATCTTGTTCTCGCTCTTGTTCTTGTAAAAAAAATTCAAGAACAAGATACAAGCACAAGAAATTTTTAATCATCACTAATGTAAACAAATATCTGCCTTATACTTGAAATGTTTAAACTTGCACTTCATTTTTCGTATTTTCTTAAATAGTTACTGAGATGTTAATAATTTGAAACTTTTTAATTTATTATAATTTTAATCATTTTTTAACATAAAATTGTTCTTGGAGTTGCAGGTGTTTTGTTGTTAATTCGATTAATGAAACAAAAAAACAAATTTTAGACCAAATTCCGTTTTGGACATATCGTTTCTCAAAAAACAACATGTGAATTTTTGTACAACCAAAAATGTTTATTTTGGGAACTCCAAATTTTATTAAATGACATTTTACCTAAGATCTCCTATATAAAAAAAAAATATGTTTTTCTGTTTCTTTTTATACATTTTTAAAAACCGGTATTAAACCGAAACCGTTTATATCGGTTTTATATATGGTTTATTTCTTATTTTCGTATAACGGTTTCGGTTTTTAAAATGAAACGGTTTTAAACGGATATCGGTTTCGGTTACGGTTTCAATCCTTGTACCCAACACCTATGAGGTACAGGGTATATTAAGTTTGTGCAGATATTGTAACGCCCCTTAGGAGGCGTGGCCGGTATGGAAAAGTATATATATTCTTGATCAGCATCACTACCCGAGTCCGTTTAGCTATGTTCGTCTGTCTTGCTGTCCGTATTCAAGGAAACTTTAGAAATACTGGTCAGAATGCGAATGGTCACATCATGTTTTAACCAAAAGTAGGAACTCGGTTTGAAAATGAGCCAAATCGGTCAACAGACACGCCCACCTCCCATACAAGTCACTTTTATATAACACTTTAGAAACTAATACCACGAAAAGTATTCAAGATATAGTTATAAAATTTAAAACGTATTATTAAAATTCACCTAAAAATATGTGGTCCAAAAATGGGATCCGCCCACATTTTTTTTTTAATTAATTCCCGGGTTGTCATAGCGGAAATTTTAGCCGTAAATTATTAAAAGAAAATCTGTGAAATATTTGCCTTACAAAATTTTAAATATAGGCGTGGTCCGCCCACTTTTATTTTTCTAAATTTTTTTATTAGTTATTTTATACTTTTATATCAATTTTTTAAATTATATAAGATGTACATTTCTGATATGTGAATGATATTCTGAGGTTGATGGGGTTCAGCATAATTAAGATCTTTAAAATTAAGGTATACAATTAAATAACCTACATTAATATCCCCACCAAAGGTGTAGGGTATTCCATAGACGAGCTCGAACGACTATAAATGTCGGTCCCATGTGAAAGTTACGTCACATGGGTAAGTTCGAACCCATGTGACCTAACTTTACCAACTCGTAATTTTTATTGAAATTCTTTACTATAGCTGTAATTTAAAATGTTCACTACAATTACAATTATTATTTAACTTAAAATATTTTTATTTTCTTATTCTTTGTTATTTATATTTAGTGCCCCGTTTTGTTTTTCGAAACGAATAACTTTTAAACGAAAATGAAGTAAAATTACTTCAATTTATAAATTTAAAAAAACAAGTAACATGAAATTTAAATTCAGATTACGAAATGTCATTGTTTATTTCGATACAAATAATACAGAAGAAGTGAATTAAAAAAACGAAAAATCAACAATATATTCGAAACATAATATATTTTTTTTATAAATTAAAACTGTAGAATATTTTAAAAAGTTAAAAAAAATTTTGAAAAGTTTAATTAAAAATTTCGAAAATTTAATAATCAGAATAAAAAAAAAAGTTTTGTAATTTTTTGAATAACTTTTTGGAAAGGATTTTTCGCCTATAATCAAATGTTGGTATTGTTGCCATATTAAAAATAATTATTACAAAAGCAAAAAGTTATGATAAATTAAAAATGCAGTATGTAAAAAGTCAATCTAATAAAACTCTGCCACAAATGTATCCAAAAATTCCTGCAACTGATCAAAATTTAAAATTGGGTTGCATCCTGTTAATTGAATCGGATTGGATCCTGTTCAAAATAGAAAATTTCACCCTAGGATCGTATAAGGTTTAACACATAGCTGAGTACAAGTAATTTTATATTTAAAGACGTTTGTATACCTTAAAGACAGTATAATGCAGTAAAAAATATTTATTTAATTTGTGGAAATCGCGGGATTAATACCGGGATACCAGGATTGTAATTTTGAAATCCCCAAATCCTGGGATTGCAAAAACGTTTCGAAAACGAAATATCTAGTGAGAACTGCTTAATATTACGAAAATCAGCACCAAAAATCAGCACCAGCGAATTACATATATAGAATAAATGTATGGGATGTCCATTGGAAAACTCGTGTTGGGTAGTGCAATTGTATGCTTTATTTCATGAATATTATAAAAATATGATTTTTTTGTGGGAAAATTTAACTTATCTTTACAAATAAAATTAAAAATATAATAAATATTTAAAATTATTTTAATGAAATATTTGCATATTAGGCCTGCGTAGTTAAACGTTTTTTTCACAAGCCCAGTTTTTTAGAATAAAATAAAGTTAAATTACACTACAGAACAGCTATTCTGCGCAGCATTCAAGACTGTTTTTGTATTATGTAAAATGACCCCTGATTCCGAAAATAAAATGTTTCTTTCACATATATTTGTAAATAATTCGCGTTGCAATTAACTCACACGATCAAGGGTTATATCACATAAAATGTAATCTTTAATAATGCCATACCAATTTCATTGCATTATAGTTCATTGGAAAGCCATCATCGCGATAGGACAAATAAAATATCACAGACTTCGAATCATCCCGCTTTTTCGATTTTTTCCAATTTTTTAAATGCATCTTTGATTTTAATTAATGTCGAAAAAATTACATTTTTCGAGTTCTTCTATTGAATTCTTTCAAACTAGTAAACCAATTTCAAAATGTTGTGTCCAATTCGGTATAAAACCTGATTAAATCAGTTATTTAAAACGCGAAATATTTGCAATTTTATGTGACCACCTTTCTGAAAGCTCGGTTCTAAAGTGATTGGCCGATAACTCGTAAACCTATTCATAGACATTTTTATAATTAATATATTCGAATACTGCCATTTCCAATAATACAAAAATAGTGCCATTTACTGCTCAAACTTTTTTCCTCATTTTGTTCTGTAGTGTTATCTACAAGTCCCTTGATATAAAAATAAATAGAATTGAAAATATTAAATTATTTTCCGAAATAATTAGAATATGAAAATATTACTTACATGCTATTTGATGTGTTCCAGTGCATATAAAATGTCTTAGCGCAGTTGGAAACTGTGGACAGCAATACGGTTTCCAAACAAACGAGTGTCAATAACGAAAAAAACGACGTAACTTTTAAACCGGACAAAGGACGTGATCGAAATGTATTTATTGCGGTATTCGATAGCGGGTATTTTGATTTTCTGACATCTTTAAACGCCTTTTTTATTAGTGGGTTTGGTTTTGCTGTTGATACAGTGACGTTGTCATCAATTATAGGTTGCTGTAAATCGTGTTTAACATATTTGTCTTTACTATATGTCTTAACCGTTGCAATGTTTGCAATTTTTCTGTTAATATTGCATGGAGCTCGCTGCTTTCTATGTCTAAACTTAATTGTTGGTGGAAATTTGCTGCATTCTACGTTAATAGCTATTGATGATCCTGTTTCATAAGCAGTAGTTATGACGGACTGCTTCTGTTTCAGTAACGTTTGTTGATGTTTCATTTTTCTTTTAGAACAATCTGAATTCCTGCATGAATTAGTACAAAAGTTATAACAGCAATCAATGCTGTTACTACAGTCCATATTGTCTCTACTGTTTTTTGAATTGAAACATGACACTTGACTTTGTTTAAGATACGAAAAGTGTGTGGATTGTTTGCTTATTGATGTTGCTTCTACTATGGCGGCTGTTGGTAACAAATGCGCTGTTAATGTGTTGTCTGTACATAGATATTTTGACATTTCGGGTGATGTTCGTCGTAAAGAGCATTTTTCTATTGATTCAGGTTTAGATTTATTTTTACCAGCTGAAATATTAAGTATATTCGAAGTTTCTTTATTGCATTGAACAATTGAGAATTTTTCACAATTATCCACATTTGTTAAAATCATTTTAATTGACCTAGTCGGTTTATAAGTCGATCTTAATTTAATACAGTACAAAAACGCAAACCAACATAAACACTATAAATCGAGTTATACTAAAATTAGTCCGATTTTATAACGAATTTATCTGAAATTAAAAAGAGTGTTTTGTTTAAACAAAATTATAACAGTTAACAGAAAATATATAACAGTAAAAGTAAATACAATACCCAAGTAACACAAAGTACTGATTACGTCACGAATTCTAACAGCCAGATATTGTATCGCGATGTTTACGTTCAAGCTGTTCTCACATCGCCCAACAATGGTGTATTTTATATTTGCAAACATTTTACCTGTCAAGCTTTACGTTAAATTTATTGACTCTTACGTTCAATGAACCTGCTATAAGTATAGAGTTTAAAAAATTCAAAATTTATTAAAAAAACTTTGAATATCTCTATTTCTGCTATAACAAAAACTTGGGTTTGTCTTGGATAATCAATATAATGATTTCAAAATACGATTTTTGCTGTTCTTGAAGTGGGCAAATTTGAGTGAATTTCATAATTTTTGTAAGTATTTAAAACTTGCACTTTAAATTGTTTTATATTTTTTGATGAAAATAACTATTTATTTATTCTGCCTCGTTTTTAGTTTAGTTTCGTACAAATTTGAATTAAAAATTTGGCCTAAAAAGCTGATATCGACTTTGACACAAAATTCATGCGAAGTTGTACGTTGGGAAATAATCGACAAAAAGGCGCACATAGCCCTCATAAGGTAACTTACAGGAATTTCTTTTTTCTTTGGTTTTCATATTAAAGATAAGTTGGGGGATAAAACATAATTTTTTTTAAAGTAAATAACTTTTACCATTTCCATTCTGTGTCCTTCCAAAGAAAAGTGTTTTTCAGAAAGAATTCAAAAATTGAAAACAACGAATTAGATGTTGTACAAAAATGTGTATACACGATCTGTTTCTAATTAAACTGAAACCAAATTTATACCACGTAAGAAGAACATCGATATCTTCATAAGGGGCATTATTCCAGAAAATCCGCATCGCAGATTTTCATCAAATTCTCGCCATTTGACGAGAATAAACTATCCTGTGATATTTGTTACTGAATTAAAAGTGATATAAATTTATTTAAAAATAAAATAACTAATTTTGGAAGAAATTTGAGCCTAATCAAAATTGTTGTTTTCTCCGAAATTTGAGTTCGAAAACTTTATATTAATATAATATGTTTATGTAGAACGTAAACACGATGTGTACGAAGACGCCCGCCAGACCCACTCGTTGCAGCAATACTCGCTGCAATGAGTTTTTGACGTTTTTGAGTGCAAATCGTCACTCGCTACGTTTTCTTACAAACGACCGCAAGCAAACCCACCCGTCTCCGATACATCGTACTTTAAAGTTAATAAATAACATTTAAACTCACCCGTCACGGCGACATATAAAGCGAACATAAAAACCCGTCAACGCGACATATCGGTCACCGCGACAAATAATACAAACAATTAATAAACACAAATATACATTCAACACAATCACCACAACAACAACACCAAGGAACAAACCACTTCAGCAGAAGACAGGAATTTCAACAAACACAACACCCACCCAATCACTTCAAACAGCCAAATCACCACTTGGACAATAAGGTAAATCTTTGTTATTCAAATCCGCAAAATTGCCAACCCGTTCACCACCCGAACATTTGGTCACTTCGAGCCTTTAATAAAAAGGACTGCGAAAAGTTTTGGCGTCGGATTTACCCGACCCATAAAACAATTAAAATTTGGCTAATTTTGTATTATATTGTAATTACCCGACCCACACAAAAACAAAAAGTGCGCCAAATAATTTTTAATCAAAACTAAAAATCACAGTTTTTACAAATTGTAATTATTATAAATTTGTAACATATTACAATATATTTTGCTTTACAAGTTTGCCAAATTTCATGTTTTATTTTTGTTTTCAGCAAGCAACTGCAGCGGCACTCGTTTGGTTTCATTTGTTTTATTTGTTCATAAAACAAATAGACATAAACACTAATACACTCACAGAAAGAGCGCTGCTGTCAAGTGTATACAGGGTTGCCACGTTTTGTTTTCGTGGGATTTTATAAATTACCCGTGGGAACCAAAAAATGATCCCATATTTTTTGGAAATTGCCTATTGAGCAATATTTAACCCTTTTAAACCCACATTAAAGCTTGGTTAACCCTTTTCGACCCAAAAACTCAATTTTATTGATATTTAATAATTTTTGATTGAAAAATTATTATAAAAAATTATCCGACCCGTTTTTTATCAAAAATATTTTTTAAAGCTTAACCCATAGCGACCCAAAATCATTTAATTGATTTTTTAAATAAAGTTTAAGAATTATTATGTTACAAAATTAATTCTTTTATCGAATTTTTATGAAAAATATTTCTGATTTTTTACAAATTGCGACCCAAAAAGCTTATCCGCGCTATAAAATTTTATTTGCGACCCGGTTTACCACTAAATAAAATTTTAAAGTTAACCCATCCATTGTGACCCAAAGATAAAATTTTCGAAGTTTGTTGAAATTTTATCTAAAAAACTAAGTTTTGCTATACGTTTCGTTAATAATTGCTGATATAATTTTATTTATTAAAAAAAAAGGTTTTTACATTTTTTTTTAGATACTTACTGAAAAAATAAGTACGACACGTGAAAACCCAAAATTTTATTCGAAGATTAATCACATTGGCCCACACATTAAATTCACTAATAATTTTTTGTGAATTTTTTCAGATTTATTTTCTGAAATAAAAATATTGCGACCCGTAATTAATTAATTAAATTAAGCCATCCAGACACAACATTTTGTTATTGAATTTTTTGAGAATTACTTAAGTCATTTAAATTAAATATTATTTAAACCCAACCTCAATAATAAAAATGATGGCGGCTCTGACAGCATTTATTCAATTCGGAAATGACATTATTGAATTTGAGCAAACTATTTGCGAGACCCCTACTCAAGATTTAATACCTACCTCATGCCTTAAAGTTTCATCGGAAGCAGCTTACTTTTCTGTGGGATAAATTCCACACTTCGTATAATACTATACGAAGTGAACCCGACAGTCCCGATGTGGACCGAAAGAAGCTGAAGGACAAATATTCTAAAGGATACAACGAGTATATACACTGTATTTCTTCCCTTTCAGAAATAATGAAGCAACCGGTAGAAACTCCTAAGCCAAGAGAAGAAACGACCCAAATTTAATTCGCACCCTCTATTAATTTACCCCCATGTGACATGGATATTTTTGATGGTGATTATGTTACATGGCCTACTTTCAGAGATTTGTTTTCGGCTATGTACATTAACAATTCCAGATTAAGCGATGTAGAAAAATTATTCTACCTTAATCAAAAGACCCGAGGCGAAGCAAAGGATATTGTAAAAAATGCTCCGCTCACTAATGATGGTTTCTCATTAGCATGGTCTAATCTCGTAGAACAATATGAAAATAAACGGATGCAAATTAATGAGCAATTAAAAACCCTTTTCAATTTGCAAACTAATACATTAGAATCAGATAGCTCCATTAGGAACCTACAAAGGTCTATAAATGACTGTTTAATAATCCTACAAAATTTGCAAATTGACATAAAGAGCTGGGATCAAATCCTGGTATATTTGTGGTCGACCCATCTCCCCAAGAATACCTTAGAGAACTTTGAGAAATCTCTAACAGATATTTCAGATGTTCCATCATGGAAAACTTTGAATGTGTTTCTGACCCAAAGATATAGGACACTCGATGCTGTTGATGATATGAAACCATCGACAACAAATCACAGCCGAGACAGTTCTGGACCATAATCTTGGGGAGAAAATGTGAATATTTCTCAGACCCATTGCGCATCCAAACCCAATGCAATCCACCCGACCCTTTGCAGCAATTTGGCCAACCTTAACCTGGCCGACCCAGAGTTCTACAAGACCCGACCCGTGGATATGATCATTGGCTGTGATATATATCCAAAAATTATCGGAGATGGTGTCCTGCACAATGTGTTGGAATCATTGTTAGCGCAGGAGACGGAATTTGGATGGATTGCTTCAGGACCCATTCCTCAAGGCAGACCTAGACCCGACAATATTGTGTCAATGTTCAACAAGGTAATCCTTGCGGAGACCCAACCCATTAACAGCATTATGCAAAACAACAAAGGCAGTGTTGAACAACAATATATATAAATATATATATAATATATATAAATATATATTATAATATATATAAATATATATATAATATATATAAATATATATATAATATATATAAATATATATATAATATATATAAATATATATATAATATATATAAATATATATATAATATATATAAATATATATATAATATATATAAATATATATATAATATATATAAATATATATATATAATATTTATATATATAAATATATTTATAAATATAATATAATATATATATATATATATATATATA
>CATORG010000018.1:0-77557 GCA_951804985.1 Dryomyza anilis | reverse complement strand
TCAGTGAACTGAATTTTATTGAACTGCATTTAATTGGCAGCACAAAAATAAAATGACCACGACCTTGCAAATTTCAATGTAGTAAAGCTACAATATTAAGAAAAAATATAAGTGTCCACTAAGGATCTGCAAGTAAAGGAAACCTAACGTGTAAAAAAATGTTGTTTTCACTTTTATTAGAAGTCTGTAATAGAAAAACAAAAAATAAAAATTGTCACGACTTTCAAAAAATAGTGCTCTTTACAGCGGACTATTATTCTCTAGTAACCGTGGTACCCAACAAAAATTAAAATGCTGTAATATTTGTTTCACATAGCTTTATTTACTACACAAACTATACTACGTTATGTCTGTCACCTATCTGCATTTAGAATATTACAGTATTGTTATTATAATAACTTTACTAGATGTCTGTCTCAGGTATTAACAAGTGTAGGTATAACCAAAATTGGAAATAATTTCTAAAATAAAAGAATTATAATATTAATAAAAATTGGAGTATTAACATAATAACATAAATGTAATTTTAGTACTAATTTAATTTAGCTACTGATATTAGTACAAGGCTCTAAAATGCATATTACATGTATTTAAAATGCAATTTTTTAGGTCTCTGAAACACACTGTTCATTTTCTCATTTTTGCTAACTTTCGTTGTTATCTTTGCGCTGGTGCGTCGGCAATTTGTTTACTTTGTAATTTTGTGAAAATCTAAAATTTCTTTATCAATTATAATTTTAAGAAATGAAAGAAACATTACGAACTAGATAATAAATTTCACTTTACCAAGTTACCCGCTACTTATCAAGACATTCGACGATCGTATACGCGATGAACTCGACAAGTTCGATATAAGCAAGCGCAACGACGTGGTAATTCTCTTCACGGCACATTCCTTGTGTAAAGGCGATTAATCGTGAAATTAATTGAGAAATTGGCTCAAGTGTGCACATGGTAGAGCAAGAGTTGTGCAAAATAAACCCCTATTGTTTAGCGTTGCAGTCAATTGGACCGCCTGGATATGTTAAACAGGGACGTATTTAAATATTTTCGTTCACTTTTACAGTTGACATGGAGGCCGCTGATCGTCGAGAAGGTTCTCAAACCGATGATACATTGCTGCGATCAGTGCGAGAAGTCGAGCTCTACGGTCGTTACGAACCGTATGCGAAAATGTATTTTGTTTGAAGTGTGCACGCGTCGTCCACGCTCCAGCGACAAAGTGTTGCGCATCGTGCAGTTGGGATTAGGCGCCGTGATGCTGTCATGTGCTAAAGGCCGCCGGTGTTGGTAGCCAACGCAAGGTTTGTTTTATCTTTAAAATAAAATGTGCAAACAACTACAAGTGTTTCCACAGCGTTCAGAGTCAGCCTCCAGCTCTTCCGCTCTGGTGTCGAAAATCATGAGCAATAGGAACATCGACAACTCCTTCGCCGGCCAACAAAAGTCCAACTCGTCGATCACACAAATCTATCCGGCGCGCATTAATAAAGCAAATGCACAAGATTGTCTTCAGGGTAAAGCAGCGCTGCACCAGAGCCTCAAGAAATCTGGCGCCCCCAATCTAAATGGCTCCCATCAAACGGCTGAATCGGTGGCCGATACCTCCTACTAAAGCAGCGTCTTGAACTCCTTTGGCTCTGGGTCATCGGGCGACAATGTACCGCCGAATGCTAGAAGCGCCGCTGTCGTTGGCTACCATCATTGGCAGCATACGACACAATAGCAACAAGGTTCCTGGCAGCAGAATCCATACTACAGATGAAAGTAGTGCCGGCGCAGACGGTGAACAGATAGCGTCGCAATACCATGGAATTTTAATTTGTGAATTTGTAGTGAAGAATTGTAATTAAAACCTACATAAAATTAGTTCAGAATCGCAGGTTCGAATCTCGGCCAGGGTAATTTTGTATTCTTTTAATTATTTTTTTTTAATTTTTAATTAAGAATTAGAAATAAAATCAAAAAATTTAAACCCAAATAGTTTATTTTGCTGTTTATTTAATAATTTTAATTCCTTATGGTTAAAACATACTTAAAATTAGTTCAGAATCGCAGTTTCGAATCTCGGCCAGGGTGATAATTTGTTCACCTTTTTTTATTCATTTAATTATTTTTTTTTTAATTTTTAATTAAGAATTTTGTGAAAATCTAAATTTTTTTTTTTAATTTTTAATTAAGAATTTTGTGAAAATCTAAATTTTTTTTTTTTAATTTTTAATTAAGAATTTTGTGAAAATCTAAAATTTCTTTATCAATTTTAATTTTAAGAAATGAAAGAAACATTACGAACTAGATAATAAATTTCATTTAGCAAGTTACCCGCTACTTGTCAAGACATTCACAGATCGTATACGCGATGAACTCAACAAGTTTGATATAAGCAAGCGCAACGACGTGGTCATTCTCTTCACGGCACATTCCTTGTAGCTAAAGGCGATTAATCGTGAAATTAATTGAGAAATTGGCGCAAGTGTGCACATGTTAATGCAAGAGTTGTGCAAAACAAACCCCCTATTGTTTGGCGTTGCAGTCAAATTGGACCGCCTGGATATGTAAAACAGGGACGTAAGAACTACATTTGTAAATGAACATATTGCGATGAGTTGGCGAAAGAGGTAAATATATCACTAAGAAAACAAAGATGATTGCCAGAAATATCACAGCCCTAAAAATATCAAGTTATTTACAAATTATTTAAATCGTATTTAAGACAACCATCTCTCAAACATTCGTCAAATACGATACATATTTCTAGCCACCATCTTTCAAATTTACGATTATCTATAGCAACCATCAATTAAACATCTTACAAAAAGGAAGATAGTTGATGAATATTTGGAAAAGGTACTCCATTAGAGTAATTTTTATTGAATTGAAAGAAAATGAATCGAATGTATTTTTATTTATTCTAGAATTAAAACAGTATCCTGGTACATGGTATATCCTGGTATACATCGCCATTGTCTTTTTAAATCCTTCGAAGGCAAAATTGTACAACGACTTGAGATTTCTTCACAGAAGAACAAAGTCCGACCGGCAGCGTCGCCGGTCGGACTTGGAGTTTACATCAGAGTTTACATCAAAGTAAACTCTGAAAAGAAATATTTTCCATCACGTGTTGATAATTTAAATCACAGGATATTTTATTTTCACTTTTACCATTAAATTGAGTGGGCACTTTTTTACACCATTGAATTTACTTAATTGTTGTGAATAAATCGAACGTAAGGAAAAAGTACGCCAAGATGTTTGCTATCAGTCAACTTTAAATATCTCAATTTCATTGCTGTTGCGGCAAACATCTCGTAACTATCTTCATATAGTCATATTCAAAAAATATTAATAGTTTTGCTGCAACTTTATTGAAACTTATGGGATGTTTGTATATTTGCTACAAGGCGTAAATTTAAAAGGATAGTTGAAGCAAGACTTTCATAAGCATCTTGTTTTCTTAGTGTACCAACAAATGCAAAGTAAAAATTATAAATTATATATTATAAATTATAAATTAAAAATTAAAAATTAAAAATTAAAAATTAAAAATTAAAAATTAAAAATTAAAAATTAAAAATTAAAAATTAAAAATTAAAAATTAAAAATTAAAAATTAAAAATTAAAAATTAAAAATTAAAAATTAAAAATTAAAAATTAAAAATTAAAAATTAAAAATTAAAAATTAAAAATTAAAAATTAAAAATTAAAAATTAAAAATTAAAAATTAAAAATTAAAAATTAAAAATTAAAAATTAAAAATTAAAAATTAAAAATTAAAAATTAAAAATTATAAATTATAAATTATAAATTATAAATTATAAATTATAAATTATAAATTATAAATTATAAATTATAAATTATAAATTATAAATTATAAATTATAAATTATAAATTATAAATTATAAATTATAAATTATAAATTATAAATTATAAATTATAAATTATAAATTATAAATTATAAATTATAAATTATAAATTATAAATTATAAATTATAAATTATAAATTATAAATTATAAATTATAAATTATAAATTATAAATTATAAATTATAAATTATAAATTATAAATTATAAATTATAAATTATAAATTATAAATTATAAATTATAAATTATAAATTATAAATTATAAATTATAAATTATAAATTATAAATTATAAATTATAAATTATAAATTATAAATTATAAATTATAAATTATAAATTATAAATTATAAATTATAAATTATAAATTATAAATTATAAATTATAAATTATAAATTATAAATTATAAATTATAAATTATAAATTATAAATTATAAATTATAAATTATAAATTATAAATTATAAATTATAAATTATAAATTATAAATTATAAATTATAAATTATAAATTATAAATTATAAATTATAAATTATAAATTATAAATTATAAATTATAAATTATAAATTATAAATTATAAATTATAAATTATAAATTATAAATTATAAATTATAAATTATAAATTATAAATTATAAATTATAAATTATAAATTATAAATTATAAATTATAAATTATAAATTATAAATTATAAATTATAAATTATAAATTATAAATTATAAATTATAAATTATAAATTATAAATTATAAATTATAAATTATAAATTATAAATTATAAATTATAAATTATAAATTATAAATTATAAATTATAAATTATAAATTATAAATTATAAATTATAAATTATAAATTATAAATTATAAATTATAAATTATAAATTATAAATTATAAATTATAAATTATAAATTATAAATTATAAATTATAAATTATAAATTATAAATTATAAATTATAAATTATAAATTATAAATTATAAATTATAAATTATAAATTATAAATTATAAATTATAAATTATAAATTATAAATTATAAATTATAAATTATAAATTATAAATTATAAATTATAAATTATAAATTATAAATTATAAATTATAAATTATAAATTATAAATTATAAATTATAAATTATAAATTATAAATTATAAATTGTAAATTATAAATTATAAATTATAAATTATAAATTATAAATTATAAATTATAAATTATAAATTATAAATTATAAATTATAAATTATAAATTATAAATTATAAATTATAAATTATAAATTATAAATTATAAATTATAAATTATAAATTATAAATTATAAATTATAAATTATAAATTATAAATTATAAATTATAAATTATAAATTATAAATTATAAATTATAAATTATAAATTATAAATTATAAATTATAAATTATAAATTATAAATTATAAATTATAAATTATAAATTATAAATTATAAATTATAAATTATAAATTATAAATTATAAATTATAAATTATAAATTATAAATTATAAATTATAAATTATAAATTATAAATTATAAATTATAAATTATAAATTATAAATTATAAATTATAAATTATAAATTATAAATTATAAATTATAAATTATAAATTATAAATTATAAATTATAAATTATAAATTATAAATTATAAATTATAAATTATAAATTATAAATTATAAATTATAAATTATAAATTATAAATTATAAATTATAAATTATAAATTATAAATTATAAATTATAAATTATAAATTATAAATTATAAATTATAAATTATAAATTATAAATTATAAATTATAAATTATAAATTATAAATTATAAATTATAAATTATAAATTATAAATTATAAATTATAAATTATAAATTAT
Organism: Dryomyza anilis; assembly: GCA_951804985.1. NCBI lineage: Eukaryota > Metazoa > Arthropoda > Insecta > Diptera > Dryomyzidae > Dryomyza > Dryomyza anilis. Next base: position 71,851 of record CATORG010000018.1, on the reverse strand, counting down.
AAATTATAAATTATAAATTATAAATTATAAATTATAAATTATAAATTATAAATTATAAATTATAAATTATAAATTATAAATTATAAATTATAAATTATAAATTATAAATTATAAATTATAAATTATAAATTATAAATTATAAATTATAAATTATAAATTATAAATTATAAATTATAAATTATAAATTATAAATTATAAATTATAAATTATAAATTATAAATTATAAATTATAAATTATAAATTATAAATTATAAATTATAAATTATAAATTATAAATTATAAATTATAAATTATAAATTATAAATTATAAATTATAAATTATAAATTATAAATTATAAATTATAAATTATAAATTATAAATTATAAATTATAAATTATAAATTATAAATTATAAATTATAAATTATAAATTATAAATTATAAATTATAAATTATAAATTATAAATTATAAATTATAAATTATAAATTATAAATTATAAATTATAAATTATAAATTATAAATTATAAATTATAAATTATAAATTATAAATTATAAATTATAAATTATAAATTATAAATTATAAATTATAAATTATAAATTATAAATTATAAAAAAAAAATAAAAAATATGTCAAAATAACACGACAATGCAATGGCATAATTCCAATTCAGCAACACTTCTAAAAAGATGTGAATTCTTGCTATTATTTTTGAAATAGCTGTATATGCATTCAGTTCACGTAAATAGTTCAATATTCAACAATTACTTTAAATTTTTAACACCAGTTTTTAAAATGAAATCGAAAGTTTGGGATACTTTTAGTTATTGAATGGAACAGTATGAAATACATAACGACTTTAATCATGGACATTTTTATATCAAGTTTCATACTCACCATTCCCCTCCATTGTATACACCACTAGTTCCCGTACCCGCCAGTACTTTGACGCCTTTGTTGATTGGCTCTCCATCATTGTAGGGATCGCATTTATCAGCGAGCGAGGAGAAAATTTGCTAATACTACAAGTTCGAAGTAGTCGATATGAAAACCTCAACCTACGTAAGTACATTAGTGATGTACACCCGAGTATCATCTGTGATGTTTTCCGACCAGCACTTGATGCCCAGCGCAACCATGTCATTCAATTTCTGCTTATTGTCCAACAACTCGCAGGGCATCGACTTGGCAGTGCTGTTAAAAAAGAATTCTGTGGTCGCCAGCAGACGCAGATTTATGTTGTCAAGATGCTCGAGCTTGCGTTCATCCCTTAGCAGTGCATGTAGCGACAAAACTTCCTTCAGTGGCCGGTTTTTTTTTCTTCATCCACTGCCGCGCCGTGGCAAAGACTTTGCCTTCAGTTGCACCTTGTAAATACCATCAAACTGCTTATCAGCGCCCAGCACGCGAATAGTGAGCAGCGACTCCATGTCGATCAATTCGGTGTTGTATGCGGGCGGCATACGTACTCGTATGCAATAAGCGACCAAGTTGCGCATAATTGAAATGGGCGATTGTAGTTGCTGGAACTTTACCTGTAGCTTGAAAACTGCACCCTTGGAAACCTCGGCATTCCTTTCACGGACCTTGGGCTTTAGCGTAAAGTACTTGTCGGCCGATACTTAGGTCACGATAGACGGTTCGTTGCTCTTAACGAATGTCTTCGGTGCGGGCAGCGTATTATCATAGCTAGGAAGCTATCGTCGATTTTGACGTCGAAATTGTTCGTTGGCGACATACGTTGGCCGATTGGTGGGAGCCATTTATATTGGGGGCGCCAGATTTCTTGTGGCTCTGGTGCAGCGCTGCTTTACACTGAAGACAGTCTTGTGCATTTGCTTTATTAATGCACGCCGGATAGACTTGTATGATCGACGAGTTGGACTTTTGTTGGCCGGCGAAGGAGTTGTCGATGTGCCTATTGCACATGATATTCGATACCAGAGCGGAAGAGCTGTTGGCTGACTCTGAACGCTCTGGAAACACTTGTAGTTGTTTGCACATTTTATTTTAAAGATAACTGCACGATGCGCAACACTTTGTCGCTGGAGCGTGGACAGATTTTAAACGGCGCGTACACACTTCAAACAAAATATATTTTCGCATACGGTACGTAACGACTGTAGAGCTCGACTTCTCGCACTGATCGCAGCAATGTATCATGGGTTTGAGAACCTTCTCGACGATCAGCGGCCTTCATGTCAACTGTAAAAGTGAACGAAAATATTTAAATAAATCGTTTAAATAATGTTTACTTTGCATTTGTTGTTTGTTCGCCAACTCATCGCAATATGTTCATTTACAAATGTAGTTCTTACGTCCTTATTTTACATATCCAGGCGGTCCAATTGACTTCAACGCCTAACAATAGGGGTTTGTTTTGCACAACTCTTGCTCTACCATGTGCACACTTGCGCCAATTTCTCAATTAATTTCACAATTAATCGCCTTTAACACAATGAATGTGCCGTGAAGAGAATGACCACGTCGTTGCGCTTGCTTATATCAAACTTGTTGAGTTCATCACTTGTTGAGTTCAATCGTCGAATGTCTTGATAAGTAGCGGGTAACTTGGTAAAGTGAAATTTATTATCTAGTTCGCAATGTTTTTTTCATTTCTTAAAATTAAAATTGATAAAGAAATTTTAGATTTTTACAAAATTACAAAGTAAACAAATTGCCGACGCACCGCGCAAAGATAACAACAAAAGTTAGCAAAATTGAGAAAATGAACAGTGTGTTTCAGAGACCTAAAAAATTGAATTTTAAATACATGTAATATGCATTGCATTTTAGAGCCTTGTACTAATATTAGTAGCTAAATTAAATTAGTACTAAAATTACATTTGTTATTATTATTATTTATAATACTCCGATTTTTATTAATATTATAATTCTTTTATTTTAGAAATTATTATTTTAGTGTTAAAAATTTAAAGTAATTATTGAATATTGAACTATTTACGTGAACTAAATTAAAAATTATAAAAAAAAAAAATTAAAAAATATGTCAAAATAACACGACATTGCAATGGCATAATTCCTATTCATAACACTTCTAAAAATATGTGAATTCTTGCTATTATTTTTGAAATAGCTTTATATACATTCAGTTTACGTAAATAGTTCAATATTCAACAATTACTTTAAATTTTTAACACCAGTTTTTAAAATGAAATCGAAAGTTTGGGATACTTTTAGTTATTGAATGGCAGTGTAGGGCAAAAATTATTTCCAATAAAAAATATAAAAATATCAAATAACTTTCATTTATTTTTATTTTGAGTGACAAATAATTTTTGATTTATTTGTATATCAAATAACAAATAAATTAAATTTATTTGTTATATTTTTATTCGTTATTTGAAAAGTTCAAATAAAAATACAAATGATTTTGTTTTCAAATATTTTATTAAAATGTGAATTAAAAACCACGTACTTTTTAAGGATATTTGCAGCGATAATGGCTGGGAGTAACATCTTTTCATAAAAATCATTTTTATATACCGCTCTACCTCTCGGTAGACAATGGCAAACCACACTGCCCACGAAAAGCTCTGAGCCGAGCGTGAACTATTACAATTATTATTATTGTTGGTATATTTAACTCCAATAATGATGGCACGAATTCTCATGGCGATCATTTGGAACATAATTTTCAAATTTTATTTTTATTTATTGCTTCATTTTACATTTCAAATAAATTTATTTTAATTAACAAATAACAAATAATTTATTTGTCTCGTCAAATAAAAAGATGAAAGATAAAAATTTAATATTTGAACGAAAAGTAAAAAATACAAATAAAAAAAGTATTTGTTATCATTTATTTGAATAAAAATTTATTCAATAATGCCCTACACTGTTGAATGGAACAGTTTGAAACTTTAATCAAGGATATTTTTATATCAAGTTTCATACTCACCATTGCCCTCCATTGTATACACCACTAGTTCCCGTACCCGCCAGTACTTTGTCGCCTTTTTTGATTGGCTCTCCATCATTGTAGGGATCGCATTTATCAGCGAGCGAGGAGAAAATTTGCTAATACTACAAGTTCGAAGTAGTTGATATGAAAACCTCAACCTACGTAAGTACATTAGTGTACATCACGAGTATCATCAGTGATGCTTTCCGATCAGCACTTGATGCCCAGCGCAATCATGTCATTCAATTTCTGCTCATTGTCCAGCAACTCGCAGGGCATCGACTTGGCAGTGCTGTTAAAAAATAATTCTGTGGTCGCCAGCAGACGCAGATTTATGTTGTCAAGATGCTCGAGCTTGCGTTCATCCACGCGTCGCCATCACTTAGCAGTGCATGTAGCGACAAAACTTCCATCAGTGGCCGGTTTTTTTTCAGCCACTGCCGCGCCGTGGCAAAGACTTTGCCTTCAGTTGCACCTTGTAAATACCATCAAATTGCTTATCAGCGCCCAGCACGCGAATAGTGAGCAGGGACTCCATTTCGATCAATTCGGCGTTGTATTCGAGCGGCATACGTACTCGTATGCAATAAGCGATCAAGTAGCGCATAATTGAAATGGGCGATCGTAGTTGCTGGAATTTTACCTGTAGCTTGAAAACTGCACCCTTGGAAACCTCGGCATTCCTTTCACGGACCTTGGGCTTTAGCGTAAAGTACTTGTCGGCCGATACTTGTGTCACGATAGACGGTTCGTTGCTCTTAACGAATGTCTTCGGTGCGGGCAGCGTATCATCATAGCTAAGAAGCTATCGTCGATTTCGACGTCGAAATTGTTTGTTGGCGACATACAGCATACGCACAATTTGATTTGTGTCATCACATTGTGAGACGCTGTGCTATACAGCATACAAAAAACTTTCTCACACGAAAGTCAGACAAATTCTGGACGATTTTCGTCGATCGACATACAGCATAAGGCTGTTAGTTTTTGTTATTCGGCAAAATTATTTTTTTTTATTTATCAACTATTTCTCTGGTTCTAGTTAATATTTTGGTACGTTAAAATGTATGTACGCCCTACCTGAGATATGGGCACTCATTTCAAAAGAATGTTAGGGGCCTATTATGATTAGCGAAGCGAATGTACTTGGCGAAGCGAACGCTTTGGCGAAGCGAACGCAATTTGGCGAATGAACTGGCGAATGTACTAATTTTTATGGTTTTAAAAGTGAGCAACACTTACAACATTGACGGATAGAATTACGATTTCAGAGTTGAAAAAAATAGTATCATGTTGCGTACTTTTAGTACTGCCTTTTTTTTAGAACAGATACTATTTTATCTTAATATCTATTTTTTTATTATTAAAAAACCTTTTAATATTATTTATGGTTTAAAAAACGTTAACTCGATTCAGAACAATAATACTTTTTCGGTTTTTTGTTATTTTTTGTCTATAAAAGATTAAAAAGTATCCAAATAAACTTCGGAACAATTCAAATTAGTTAAAATGTACAGTAAAATATTTTTTTAAATGTTAATATTGGAATTATTTTTACATAAAAATAAATACTTTTTATTAAAAAAAGTAGTTTTTTTATTTGGAGCAATACTTCTTTTATTTTAATTTAAAGAAACCCTAGAGTTTCAAAACAGCTGATGTGAATATACTTGTTTAGAAAAATAATAAAAATGTTCCAAAAAAACGATGGGCCCAACGCAATCAAAGAAGAGCGTGTTAAACAGAAGCCAATGCGGTGTGCAGAAAGCTGGAGCGACGAGGAGGAGGAAGACTACAATAAGTTACAGTGATGGTGGTCTGTCCTCCGAAGCATTCATCTGTGGCACAAATAACTTCGCGCGATGAACCAAGCTGCATCCCCAGCAGCAGTCGGAGCAGTTTATTTAAAATCAAAATAAAAAGTGTGAAAAAAATTGTTTTTTTTTACGTTTATTAGTTAGGTCACAAAAAACTCAAAATTATAGACATCCTTCTATAAAAACTAAAGGATAAGATAAATTGAAAATCAGAAAAAGCCTAATAAACAAAAGCACAAAAGAAAAAAAAATTAAAAATCAAAGGAAAAACTGAAAAACAATAGATAAAGATACGTTCGCCGATTCGTCACATGAACTGTTGATTCGCTTGATTTTGACACTTGAAGCGAATGAAAATCGGGTGAGTGTTGCATGTTTTTTTACGTTCGCTTAACTTTTCCCGTTTTTTGGCGAATGAAGTCTGGCGAATGTAACCGTAATAGCTTTTTGGACGTTCGCTTCGCCAAAACCATTCGCTTCGCTAATCATAATAGGGCCCTTAGTTTTGTTTTCAACTCAACGTTATTAAAGTAATTTTTGGTTTTTGGTGTGTGTATTAGTTAAATAAAAACAATTACATCCTAAAAGTATACACTGTTTTTTTTTTACAAAATGTTAGTATTGTTTGTTATTCAGATATTCTCCAGATTTATCATGATTACTCTGGTTCTAGTTAATTGATTGGTACGTGAAATGTATGTACGCCCTACGTGAGATATGGGGACCATTTAGCATTATAATTCATGTAAATAATGCTGTTTCAAAAGAATGTTAATTTTGTTTTAAACTCCACGTTACTCAAGTAATTTGATTTTGGTGTGTGTATTAATTTAACCAACAAAAATATACCCTAAAAGTAGACTCTGTTATTAATTCAATTAACTGTGGTGCAGTGACTCGAGTTGCCGCGCAGTATTCGTTTGATACAGGGTTCTATTCCTGTGAAGGCGGTGGAATATTTTTTTAAATATTATAAAGTTTAAAATATTTATACCCATTAAGGCCCGTTATCTAATCTCAAAAGGAAACTTTCTTAAACAGTGGTTTGCTAACCTCTGCTTATATTCTGAACATGTTTTAATTTTGATCATAACTTATCTAAATTGTATCGGCTGCTTACTTAATACCTGAGACAGACATCTGGTATTCATATCATAGTATTTGAAATACTAGATGTGTGTCTCACAATATTATAATATTTTTGTAGTATTCGTTGATTTCATTGTGGTATTTATCTGGTAAAAATACCACAAAACTATTCGTAGTATTTTTGTAGTTTTCGTTTAAACACAGCCAAATTTCAAAAGCTTTCCGAAAGCTTTTTGTCAAATGTACTGAAATGTCATAAGAAATTCAAAAAAAATAAATAAATTATTTGAAATTGTTTTTCAAAATTTTATTGAAAAATGAATATTATACCTGAGACAGACATCTAGTAAAGTTATTATATTAACAATACTATAATATTCTAAATGCAGATAGGTGACAGACATAACGTAGTATAGTTTGTGTAGTAAATAAAGCTATGCGAAACAAATATTACAGCATTTTTATTTGTTTAGCGTACCACGGTTACTAGAGAATAATAGTCCGCTGTAAAGAGCACTATTTTTTGAAAGTCGTGACTATTTTTATTTTTTGTTTTTCTATTACAGACTTCTATTAAAAGTAAAAACAACGTTTTTTTACACGATTGGTTTCCTTTACTTGCAGATCCTCAGTGTACACTTATATTTTTTCTTAATATTGAAGCTTTACTACATTGAAATTTGCAAGGTCGTGGTCATTTTATTTTTGTGCTGCCAATTAAATGCAGTTCAATAAAATTCAGTTTCTAATACCTGAGACAGACATCTGGTATTCATATCATAGTATTTGAAATACTAGGTCAGGTATTTTTGGCGAATGAAGTCTGGCGAATGTAACCGTAATAGCTTTTTGGACGTTCGCTTCGCCAAAACCATTCGCTTCGCTAATCATAATAGGGCCCATAATATTAATAAAAATTGGAGTATTATAAATAATAACATAAATGTAATTTTAGTGCTAATTTAATTTAGCTACTGATATTAGTACAAGGCTCTAAAATGCATATTACATGTATTTAAAATGCAATTTTTTAGGTCTCTGAAACACACTGTTCATTTTCTCATTTTTGCTAACTTTCGTTGTTATCTTTGCGCTGGTGCGTCGGCAATTTGTTTACTTTGTAATTTTGTGAAAATCTAAAATTTCTTTATCAATTTTAATTTTAAGAAATGAAAGAAACATTACGAACTAGATAATAAATTTCACTTTACCAAGTTACCCGCTACTTATCAAGACATTCGACGATCGTATACGCGATGAACTCGACAAGTTCGATATAAGCAAGCGCAACGACGTGGTAATTCTCTTCACGGCACATTCCTTGTGTAAAGGCGATTAATCGTGAAATTAATTGAGAAATTGGCTCAAGTGTGCACATGGTAGAGCAAGAGTTGTGCAAAACAAACCCCTATTGTTTAGCGTTGCAGTCAATTGGACCGCCTGGATATGTTAAACAGGGACGTATTTAAATATTTTCGTTCACTTTTACAGTTGACATGGAGGCCGCTGATCGTCGAGAAGGTTCTCAAACCGATGATACATTGCTGCGTTCAGTACGAGAAGTCGAGCTCTACGGTCGTTACGAACCGTATGCGAAAATGTATTTTGTTTGAAGTGTGCACGCGTCGTCCACGCTCCAGCGACAAAGTGTTGCGCATCGTGCAGTTGGGATTAGGCGCCGTGATGCTGTCATGTGCTAAAGGCCGCCGGTGTTGGTAGCCAACGCAAGGTTTGTTTTATCTTTAAAATAAAATGTGCAAACAACTACAAGTGTTTCCACAGCGTTCAGAGTCAGCCTCCAGCTCTTCCGCTCTGGTGTCGAAAATCATGTGCAATAGGAACATCGACAACTCCTTCGCCGGCCAACAAAAGTCCAACTCGTCGATCACACAAATCTATCCGGCGCGCATTAATAAAGCAAATGCACAAGATTGTCTTCAGGGTAAAGCAGCGCTGCACCAGAGCCTCAAGAAATCTGGCGCCCCCAATCTAAATGGCTCCCATCAAACGGCTGAATCGGTGGCCGATACCTCCTACTAAAGCAGCGTCTTGAACTCCTTTGGCTCTGGTCCGGCGTCGGTCAGTCATCGGGCGACAATGTACCGCCGAATGCTAGAAGCGCCGCTGTCGTTGGCTACCATCATTGGCAGCATACGACACAATAGCAACAAGGTTCCTGGCAGCAGAATCCATACTACAGATGAAAGTAGTGCCGGCGCAGACGGTGAACAGATAGCGTCGCAATACCATGGAATTTTAATTTGTGAATTTGTAGTGAAGAATTGTAATTAAAACCTACATAAAATTAGTTCAGAATCGCTGGTACGAATCACCGCCAGGGTGATAATTTTTCACATTTTTAATTCTTTAATTATTTTTTTTTAAATTTTTAATTTAGAATTATAAATAAAATCAAAAAATTTTAAACTTAAATAGTGTATTTTTCTGTATATTTAATAATTTTTAACCATTATGATTAAACCATACATAAAATTAGTTCAGAATCGCAGGTTCGAATCTCGGCCAGGGTAATTTTGTATTCTTTTAATTATTTTTTTTTAATTTTTAATTAAGAATTAGAAATAAAATCAAAAAATTTAAACCCAAATAGTTTATTTTGCTGTTTATTTAATAATTTTAATTCCTTATGGTTAAAACATACTTAAAATTAGTTCAGAATCGCAGTTTCGAATCTCGGCCAGGGTGATAATTTGTTCACCTTTTTTTATTCATTTAATTATTTTTTTTTTAATTTTTAATTAAGAATTTTGTGAAAATCTAAATTTTTTTTTTTAATTTTTAATTAAGAATTTTGTGAAAATCTAAATTTTTTTTTTTTAATTTTTAATTAAGAATTTTGTGAAAATCTAAAATTTCTTTATCAATTTTAATTTTAAGAAATGAAAGAAACATTACGAACTAGATAATAAATTTCATTTAGCAAGTTACCCGCTACTTGTCAAGACATTCACAGATCGTATACGCGATGAACTCAACAAGTTTGATATAAGCAAGCGCAACGACGTGGTCATTCTCTTCACGGCACATTCCTTGTAGCTAAAGGCGATTAATCGTGAAATTAATTGAGAAATTGGCGCAAGTGTGCACATGTTAATGCAAGAGTTGTGCAAAACAAACCCCCTATTGTTTGGCGTTGCAGTCAAATTGGACCGCCTGGATATGTAAAACAGGGACGTAAGAACTACATTTGTAAATGAACATATTGCGATGAGTTGGCGAAAGAGGTAAATATATCACTAAGAAAACAAAGATGATTGCCAGAAATATCACAGCCCTAAAAATATCAAGTTATTTACAAATTATTTAAATCGTATTTAAGACAACCATCTCTCAAACATTCGTCAAATACGATACATATTTCTAGCCACCATCTTTCAAATTTACGATTATCTATAGCAACCATCAATTAAACATCTTACAAATAGGAAGATAGTTGATGAATATTTGGAAAAGGTACTCCATTAGAGTAATTTTTATTGAATTGAAAGAAAATGAATCGAATGTATTTTTATTTATTCTAGAATTAAAACAGTATCCTGGTACATGGTATATCCTGGTATACATCGCCATTGTCTTTTTAAATCCTTCGAAGGCAAAATTGTACAACGACTTGAGATTTCTTCACAGAAGAACAAAGTCCGACCGGCAGCGTCGCCGGTCGGACTTGGAGTTTACATCAAAGTAAACTCTGAAAAGAAATATTTTCCATCACGTGTTGATAATTTAAATCACAGGATATTTTATTTTCACTTTTAACATTAAATTGAGTGGGCACTTTTTTACACCATTGAATTTACTTAATTGTTGTGAATAAATCGAACGTAAGGAAAAAGTACGCCAAGATGTTTGCTATCAGTCAACTTTAAATATCTCAATTTCATTGCTGTTGCGGCAAACATCTCGTAACTATCTTCATATAGTCATATTCAAAAAATATTAATAGTTTTGCTGCAACTTTATTGAAACTTATGGGATGTTTGTATATTTGCTACAAGGCGTAAATTTAAAAGGATAGTTGAAGCAAGACTTTCATAAGCATCTTGTTTTCTTAGTGTACCAACAAATGCAAAGTAAAAATTATAAATTATATATTATATATTATAAATTATAAATTATAAATTATAAATTATAAATTATAAATTATAAATTATAAATTATAAATTATAAATTATAAATTATAAATTATAAATTATAAATTATAAATTATAAATTATAAATTATAAATTATAAATTATAAATTATAAATTATAAATTATAAATTATAAATTATAAATTATAAATTATAAATTATAAATTATAAATTATAAATTATAAATTATAAATTATAAATTATAAATTATAAATTATAAATTATAAATTATAAATTATAAATTATAAATTATAAATTATAAATTATAAATTATAAATTATAAATTATAAATTATAAATTATAAATTATAAATTATAAATTATAAATTATAAATTATAAATTATAAATTATAAATTATAAATTATAAATTATAAATTATAAATTATAAATTATAAATTATAAATTATAAATTATAAATTATAAATTATAAATTATAAATTATAAATTATAAATTATAAATTATAAATTATAAATTATAAATTATAAATTATAAATTATAAATTATAAATTATAAATTATAAATTATAAATTATAAATTATAAATTATAAATTATAAATTATAAATTATAAATTATAAATTATAAATTATAAATTATAAATTATAAATTATAAATTATAAATTATAAATTATAAATTATAAATTATAAATTATAAATTATAAATTATAAATTATAAATTATAAATTATAAATTATAAATTATAAATTATAAATTATAAATTATAAATTATAAATTATAAATTATAAATTATAAATTATAAATTATAAATTATAAATTATAAATTATAAATTATAAATTATAAATTATAAATTATAAATTATAAATTATAAATTATAAATTATAAATTATAAATTATAAATTATAAATTATAAATTATAAATTATAAATTATAAATTATAAATTATAAATTATAAATTATAAATTATAAATTATAAATTATAAATTATAAATTATAAATTATAAATTATAAATTATAAATTATAAATTATAAATTATAAATTATAAATTATAAATTATAAATTATAAATTATAAATTATAAATTATAAATTATAAATTATAAATTATAAATTATAAATTATAAATTATAAATTATAAATTATAAATTATAAATTATAAATTATAAATTATAAATTATAAATTATAAATTATAAATTATAAATTATAAATTATAAATTATAAATTATAAATTATAAATTATAAATTATAAATTATAAATTATAAATTATAAATTATAAATTATAAATTATAAATTATAAATTATAAATTATAAATTATAAATTATAAATTATAAATTATAAATTATAAATTATAAATTATAAATTATAAATTATAAATTATAAATTATAAATTATAAATTATAAATTATAAATTATAAATTATAAATTATAAATTATAAATTATAAATTATAAATTATAAATTATAAATTATAAATTATAAATTATAAATTATAAATTATAAATTATAAATTATAAATTATAAATTATAAATTATAAATTATAAATTATAAATTATAAATTATAAATTATAAATTATAAATTATAAATTATAAATTATAAATTATAAATTATAAATTATAAATTATAAATTATAAATTATAAATTATAAATTATAAATTATAAATTATAAATTATAAATTATAAATTATAAATTATAAATTATAAATTATAAATTATAAATTATAAATTATAAATTATAAATTATAAATTATAAATTATAAATTATAAATTATAAATTATAAATTATAAATTATAAATTATAAATTATAAATTATAAATTATAAATTATAAATTATAAATTATAAATTATAAATTATAAATTATAAATTATAAATTATAAATTATAAATTATAAATTATAAATTATAAATTATAAATTATAAATTATAAATTATAAATTATAAATTATAAATTATAAATTATAAATTATAAATTATAAATTATAAATTATAAATTATAAATTATAAATTATAAATTATAAATTATAAATTATAAATTATAAATTATAAATTATAAATTATAAATTATAAATTATAAATTATAAATTATAAATTATAAATTATAAATTATAAATTATAAATTATAAATTATAAATTATAAATTATAAATTATAAATTATAAATTATAAATTATAAATTATAAATTATAAATTATAAATTATAAATTATAAATTATAAATTATAAATTATAAATTATAAATTATAAATTATAAATTATAAATTATAAATTATAAATTATAAATTATAAATTATAAATTATAAATTATAAATTATAAATTATAAATTATAAATTATAAATTATAAATTATAAATTATAAATTATAAATTATAAATTATAAATTATAAATTATAAATTATAAATTATAAATTATAAATTATAAATTATAAATTATAAATTATAAATTATAAATTATAAATTATAAATTATAAATTATAAATTATAAATTATAAATTATAAATTATAAATTATAAATTATAAATTATAAATTATAAATTATAAATTATAAATTATAAATTATAAATTATAAATTATAAATTATAAATTATAAATTATAAATTATAAATTATAAATTATAAATTATAAATTATAAATTATAAATTATAAATTATAAATTATAAATTATAAATTATAAATTATAAATTATAAATTATAAATTATAAATTATAAATTATAAATTATAAATTATAAATTATAAATTATAAATTATAAATTATAAATTATAAATTATAAATTATAAATTATAAATTATAAATTATAAATTATAAATTATAAATTATAAATTATAAATTATAAATTATAAATTATAAATTATAAATTATAAATTATAAATTATAAATTATAAATTATAAATTATAAATTATAAATTATAAATTATAAATTATAAATTATAAATTATAAATTATAAATTATAAATTATAAATTATAAATTATAAATTATAAATTATAAATTATAAATTATAAATTATAAATTATAAATTATAAATTATAAATTATAAATTATAAATTATAAATTATAAATTATAAATTATAAATTATAAATTATAAATTATAAATTATAAATTATAAATTATAAATTATAAATTATAAATTATAAATTATAAATTATAAATTATAAATTATAAATTATAAATTATAAATTATAAATTATAAATTATAAATTATAAATTATAAATTATAAATTATAAATTATAAATTATAAATTATAAATTATAAATTATAAATTATAAATTATAAATTATAAATTATAAATTATAAATTATAAATTATAAATTATAAATTATAAATTATAAATTATAAATTATAAATTATAAATTATAAATTATAAATTATAAATTATAAATTATAAATTATAAATTATAAATTATAAATTATAAATTATAAATTATAAATTATAAATTATAAATTATAAATTATAAATTATAAATTATAAATTATAAATTATAAATTATAAATTATAAATTATAAATTATAAATTATAAATTATAAATTATAAATTATAAATTATAAATTATAAATTATAAATTATAAATTATAAATTATAAATTATAAATTATAAATTATAAATTATAAATTATAAATTATAAATTATAAATTATAAATTATAAATTATAAATTATAAATTATAAATTATAAATTATAAATTATAAATTATAAATTATAAATTATAAATTATAAATTATAAATTATAAATTATAAATTATAAATTATAAATTATAAATTATAAATTATAAATTATAAATTATAAATTATAAATTATAAATTATAAATTATAAATTATAAATTATAAATTATAAATTATAAATTATAAATTATAAATTATAAATTATAAATTATAAATTATAAATTATAAATTATAAATTATAAATTATAAATTATAAATTATAAATTATAAATTATAAATTATAAATTATAAATTATAAATTATAAATTATAAATTATAAATTATAAATTATAAATTATAAATTATAAATTATAAATTATAAATTATAAATTATAAATTATAAATTATAAATTATAAATTATAAATTATAAATTATAAATTATAAATTATAAATTATAAATTATAAATTATAAATTATAAATTATAAATTATAAATTATAAATTATAAATTATAAATTATAAATTATAAATTATAAATTATAAATTATAAATTATAAATTATAAATTATAAATTATAAATTATAAATTATAAATTATAAATTATAAATTATAAATTATAAATTATAAATTATAAATTATAAATTATAAATTATAAATTATAAATTATAAATTATAAATTATAAATTATAAATTATAAATTATAAATTATAAATTATAAATTATAAATTATAAATTATAAACAGATTATAAACAGATTATGAACAGATAGCGTCGCAATACCATGGAATTTTAATTTGTGAATTTGTAGTGAAGAATTGTAATTAAAACCTACATAAAATTAGTTCAGAATCGCTGGTACGAATCACCGCCAGGGTGATAATTTTTCACATTTTTAATTCTTTAATTATTTTTTTTTAAATTTTTAATTTAGAATTATAAATAAAATCAAAAAATTTTAAACTTAAATAGTGTATTTTTCTGTATATTTAATAATTTTTAACCATTATGATTAAACCATACATAAAATTAGTTCAGAATCGCAGGTTCGAATCTCGGCCAGGGTAATTTTGTATTCTTTTAATTATTTTTTTTTTAATTTTTAATTAAGAATTAGAAATAAAATCAAAAAATTTAAACCCAAATAGTTTATTTTGCTGTTTATTTAATAATTTTAATTCCTTATGGTTAAAACATACTTAAAATTAGTTCAGAATCGCAGTTTCGAATCTCGGCCAGGGTGATAATTTGTTCACCTTTTTTTATTCATTTAATTATTTTTTTTTTAATTTTTAATTAAGAATTTTGTGAAAATCTAATTTTTTTTTTTTAATTTTTAATTAAGAATTTTGTGAAAATCTAAATTTTTTTTTTTTAATTTTTAATTAAGAATTTTGTGAAAATCTAAAATTTCTTTATCAATTTTAATTTTAAGAAATGAAAGAAACATTACGAACTAGATAATAAATTTCATTTAGCAAGTTACCCGCTACTTGTCAAGACATTCACAGATCGTATACGCGATGAACTCAACAAGTTTGATATAAGCAAGCGCAACGACGTGGTCATTCTCTTCACGGCACATTCCTTGTAGCTAAAGGCGATTAATCGTGAAATTAATTGAGAAATTGGCGCAAGTGTGCACATGTTAATGCAAGAGTTGTGCAAAACAAACCCCCTATTGTTTGGCGTTGCAGTCAAATTGGACCGCCTGGATATGTAAAACAGGGACGTAAGAACTACATTTGTAAATGAACATATTGCGATGAGTTGGCGAAAGAGGTAAATATATCACTAAGAAAACAAAGATGATTGCCAGAAATATCACAGCCCTAAAAATATCAAGTTATTTACAAATTATTTAAATCGTATTTAAGACAACCATCTCTCAAACATTCGTCAAATACGATACATATTTCTAGCCACCATCTTTCAAATTTACGATTATCTATAGCAACCATCAATTAAACATCTTACAAATAGGAAGATAGTTGATGAATATTTGGAAAAGGTACTCCATTAGAGTAATTTTTATTGAATTGAAAGAAAATGAATCGAATGTATTTTTATTTATTCTAGAATTAAAACAGTATCCTGGTACATGGTATATCCTGGTATACATCGCCATTGTCTTTTTAAATCCTTCGAAGGCAAAATTGTACAACGACTTGAGATTTCTTCACAGAAGAACAAAGTCCGACCGGCAGCGTCGCCGGTCGGACTTGGAGTTTACATCAGAGTTTACATCAAAGTAAACTCTGAAAAGAAATATTTTCCATCACGTGTTGATAATTTAAATCACAGGATATTTTATTTTCACTTTTAACATTAAATTGAGTGGGCACTTTTTTACACCATTGAATTTACTTAATTGTTGTGAATAAATCGAACGTAAGGAAAAAGTACGCCAAGATGTTTGCTATCAGTCAACTTTAAATATCTCAATTTCATTGCTGTTGCGGCAAACATCTCGTAACTATCTTCATATAGTCATATTCAAAAAATATTAATAGTTTTGCTGCAACTTTATTGAAACTTATGGGATGTTTGTATATTTGCTACAAGGCGTAAATTTAAAAGGATAGTTGAAGCAAGACTTTCATAAGCATCTTGTTTTCTTAGTGTACCAACAAATGCAAAGTAAAAATTATAAATTATATATTATAAATTATAAATTATAAATTATAAATTATAAATTATAAATTATAAATTATAAATTATAAATTATAAATTATAAATTATAAATTATAAATTATAAATTATAAATTATAAATTATAAATTATAAATTATAAATTATAAATTATAAATTATAAATTATAAATTATAAATTATAAATTATAAATTATAAATTATAAATTATAAATTATAAATTATAAATTATAAATTATAAATTATAAATTATAAATTATAAATTATAAATTATAAATTATAAATTATAAATTATAAATTATAAATTATAAATTATAAATTATAAATTATAAATTATAAATTATAAATTATAAATTATAAATTATAAATTATAAATTATAAATTATAAATTATAAATTATAAATTATAAATTATAAATTATAAATTATAAATTATAAATTATAAATTATAAATTATAAATTATAAATTATAAATTATAAATTATAAATTATAAATTATAAATTATAAATTATAAATTATAAATTATAAATTATAAATTATAAATTATAAATTATAAATTATAAATTATAAATTATAAATTATAAATTATAAATTATAAATTATAAATTATAAATTATAAATTATAAATTATAAATTATAAATTATAAATTATAAATTATAAATTATAAATTATAAATTATAAATTATAAATTATAAATTATAAATTATAAATTATAAATTATAAATTATAAATTATAAATTATAAATTATAAATTATAAATTATAAATTATAAATTATAAATTATAAATTATAAATTATAAATTATAAATTATAAATTATAAATTATAAATTATAAATTATAAATTATAAATTATAAATTATAAATTATAAATTATAAATTATAAATTATAAATTATAAATTATAAATTATAAATTATAAATTATAAATTATAAATTATAAATTATAAATTATAAATTATAAATTATAAATTATAAATTATAAATTATAAATTATAAATTATAAATTATAAATTATAAATTATAAATTATAAATTATAAATTATAAATTATAAATTATAAATTATAAATTATAAATTATAAATTATAAATTATAAATTATAAATTATAAATTATAAATTATAAATTATAAATTATAAATTATAAATTATAAATTATAAATTATAAATTATAAATTATAAATTATAAATTATAAATTATAAATTATAAATTATAAATTATAAATTATAAATTATAAATTATAAATTATAAATTATAAATTATAAATTATAAATTATAAATTATAAATTATAAATTATAAATTATAAATTATAAATTATAAATTATAAATTATAAATTATAAATTATAAATTATAAATTATAAATTATAAATTATAAATTATAAATTATAAATTATAAATTATAAATTATAAATTATAAATTATAAATTATAAATTATAAATTATAAATTATAAATTATAAATTATAAATTATAAATTATAAATTATAAATTATAAATTATAAATTATAAATTATAAATTATAAATTATAAATTATAAATTATAAATTATAAATTATAAATTATAAATTATAAATTATAAATTATAAATTATAAATTATAAATTATAAATTATAAATTATAAATTATAAATTATAAATTATAAATTATAAATTATAAATTATAAATTATAAATTATAAATTATAAATTATAAATTATAAATTATAAATTATAAATTATAAATTATAAATTATAAATTATAAATTATAAATTATAAATTATAAATTATAAATTATAAATTATAAATTATAAATTATAAATTATAAATTATAAATTATAAATTATAAATTATAAATTATAAATTATAAATTATAAATTATAAATTATAAATTATAAATTATAAATTATAAATTATAAATTATAAATTATAAATTATAAATTATAAATTATAAATTATAAATTATAAATTATAAATTATAAATTATAAATTATAAATTATAAATTATAAATTATAAATTATAAATTATAAATTATAAATTATAAATTATAAATTATAAATTATAAATTATAAATTATAAATTATAAATTATAAATTATAAATTATAAATTATAAATTATAAATTATAAATTATAAATTATAAATTATAAATTATAAATTATAAATTATAAATTATAAATTATAAATTATAAATTATAAATTATAAATTATAAATTATAAATTATAAATTATAAATTATAAATTATAAATTATAAATTATAAATTATAAATTATAAATTATAAATTATAAATTATAAATTATAAATTATAAATTATAAATTATAAATTATAAATTATAAATTATAAATTATAAATTATAAATTATAAATTATAAATTATAAATTATAAATTATAAATTATAAATTATAAATTATAAATTATAAATTATAAATTATAAATTATAAATTATAAATTATAAATTATAAATTATAAATTATAAATTATAAATTATAAATTATAAATTATAAATTATAAATTATAAATTATAAATTATAAATTATAAATTATAAATTATAAATTATAAATTATAAATTATAAATTATAAATTATAAATTATAAATTATAAATTATAAATTATAAATTATAAATTATAAATTATAAATTATAAATTATAAATTATAAATTATAAATTATAAATTATAAATTATAAATTATAAATTATAAATTATAAATTATAAATTATAAATTATAAATTATAAATTATAAATTATAAATTATAAATTATAAATTATAAATTATAAATTATAAATTATAAATTATAAATTATAAATTATAAATTATAAATTATAAATTATAAATTATAAATTATAAATTATAAATTATAAATTATAAATTATAAATTATAAATTATAAATTATAAATTATAAATTATAAATTATAAATTATAAATTATAAATTATAAATTATAAATTATAAATTATAAATTATAAATTATAAATTATAAATTATAAATTATAAATTATAAATTATAAATTATAAATTATAAATTATAAATTATAAATTATAAATTATAAATTATAAATTATAAATTATAAATTATAAATTATAAATTATAAATTATAAATTATAAATTATAAATTATAAATTATAAATTATAAATTATAAATTATAAATTATAAATTATAAATTATAAATTATAAATTATAAATTATAAATTATAAATTATAAATTATAAATTATAAATTATAAATTATAAATTATAAATTATAAATTATAAATTATAAATTATAAATTATAAATTATAAATTATAAATTATAAATTATAAATTATAAATTATAAATTATAAATTATAAATTATAAATTATAAATTATAAATTATAAATTATAAATTATAAATTATAAATTATAAATTATAAATTATAAATTATAAATTATAAATTATAAATTATAAATTATAAATTATAAATTATAAATTATAAATTATAAATTATAAATTATAAATTATAAATTATAAATTATAAATTATAAATTATAAATTATAAATTATAAAAAAAAATATGTCAAAATAACACGACAATGCAATGGCATAATTCCAATTCAGCAACACTTCTAAAAAGATGTGAATTCTTGCTATTATTTTTGAAATAGCTGTATATGCATTCAGTTCACGTAAATAGTTCAATATTCAACAATTACTTTAAATTTTTAACACCAGTTTTTAAAATGAAATCGAAAGTTTGGGATACTTTTAGTTATTGAATGGAACAGTATGAAATACATAACGACTTTAATCATGGACATTTTAATATCAAGTTTCATACTCACCATTGCCCTCCATTGTATCCACCACTAGTTCCCGTACCCGCCAGTACTTTGACGCCTTTGTTGATTGGCTCTCCATCATTGTAGGGATCGCATTTATCAGCGAGCGAGGAGAAAATTTGCTAATACTACAAGTTCGAAGTAGTCGATATGAAAACCTCAACCTACGTAAGTACATTAGTGATGTACACCCGAGTATCATCTGTGATGTTTTCCGACCAGCACTTGATGCCCAGCGCAACCATGTCATTCAATTTCTGCTTATTGTCCAACAACTCGCAGGGCATCGACTTGGCAGTGCTGTTAAAAAAGAATTCTGTGGTCGCCAGCAGACGCAGATTTATGTTGTCAAGATGCTCGAGCTTGCGTTCATCCCTTAGCAGTGCATGTAGCGACAAAACTTCCTTCAGTGGCCGGTTTTTTTTTCTTCATCCACTGCCGCGCCGTGGCAAAGACTTTGCCTTCAGTTGCACCTTGTAAATACCATCAAACTGCTTATCAGCGCCCAGCACGCGAATAGTGAGCAGCGACTCCATGTCGATCAATTCGGTGTTGTATGCGGGCGGCATACGTACTCGTATGCAATAAGCGACCAAGTTGCGCATAATTGAAATGGGCGATTGTAGTTGCTGGAACTTTACCTGTAGCTTGAAAACTGCACCCTTGGAAACCTCGGCATTCCTTTCACGGACCTTGGGCTTTAGCGTAAAGTACTTGTCGGCCGATACTTATGTCACGATAGACGGTTCGTTGCTCTTAACGAATGTCTTCGGTGCGGGCAGCGTATTATCATAGCTAGGAAGCTATCGTCGATTTTGACGTCGAAATTGTTCGTTGGCGACATACGTTGGCCGATTGGTGGGAGCCATTTATATTGGGGGCGCCAGATTTCTTGTGGCTCTGGTGCAGCGCTGCTTTACACTGAAGACAGTCTTGTGCATTTGCTTTATTAATGCACGCCGGATAGACTTGTATGATCGACGAGTTGGACTTTTGTTGGCCGGCGAAGGAGTTGTCGATGTTCCTATTGCACATGATATTCGATACCAGAGCGGAAGAGCTGGTGGCTGACTCTGAACGCTCTGGAAACACTTGTAGTTGTTTGCACATTTTATTTTAAAGATAAAACATACCTTGCGTTGGCTACCAACACCGGCGGTCTTTAGCACATGACAGCATCACGGCGCCTAATCCCAACTGCACGATGCGCAACACTTTGTCGCTGGAGCGTGGACAGATTTTAAACGGCGCGTACACACTTCAAACAAAATATATTTTCGCATACGGTTCGTAACGACTGTAGAGCTCGACTTCTCGCACTGATCGCAGCAATGTATTATGGGTTTGAGAACCTTCTCGACGATCAGCGGCCTTCATGTCAACTGTAAAAGTGAACGATAATATTTAAATAATGTTTACTTTGCATTTGTTGTTTGTTCGCCAACTCATCGCAATATGTTCATTTACAAATGTAGTTCTTACGTCCTTATTTTACATATCCAGGCGGTCCAATTGACTTCAACGCCTAACAATAGGGGTTTGTTTTGCACAACTCTTGCTCTACCATGTGCACACTTGCGCCAATTTCTCAATTAATTTATGTGTGTGAAGATATCCATAAAAAGATATCCATAAATGTTAACTGCTTAACAGATGTGGGACATATGTTCAATAATTTTTAACTGATCTAAAAATGAATAAAAACTCTAAAAATGGTTTTTTTAATAGTTTTATTAGACCAGAAGGCCCAACTGTAGAACCACTCCCATTTTTAAAAAAATGCCTCCCCAAATAAGTGGAACACCTTTTTGGAATCGTTATGCCCTAATCTAGTTATGGATAGTAGGTCACCACGCGGAGAATCGTCTCTGGACTTCGCAATCTGCGTCCAAAGTAACCTCAAAATATGAAAATTTTTCATGTAAATAGCCCAACTGTAGAACCACTCCCATTTTTAAAAAAATGCCTCCCCAAATAAGTGGAATACATTTTTGGAATCGTTATGCCCTAATCTAGTTATGGATAGTAGGTCACCACGCGGAGAATCATCTCTGGACTTCGCAATTTGCGTCCAAAGTAACCTCAAAATATGAACATTTTTCATGTAAATAGCCCAACTGTAGAACCACTCCCATTTTTAAAAAAATGCCTCCCCAAATAAGTGGAACACCTTTTTGGAATCGTTATGCCCTAATCTAGTTATGGATAGTAGGTCACCACGCGGAGAATCGTCTCTGGACTTCGCAATCTGCGTCCAAAGTAACCTCAAAATATGAAAATTTTTCATGTAAATAGCCCAACTGTAGAACCACTCCCATTTTTAAAAAAATGCCTCCCCAAATAAGTGGAATACATTTTTGGAATCGTTATACCCTAATCTAGTTATGGATAGTAGGTCACCACGCGGAGAATCGTCTCTGGACTTCGCAATTCGCGTCCAAAGTAACCTCAAAATATGAACATTTTTCATGAAAATAGCCCAAATGCCTCCCCAAACAAGTGGAACACCTTTTTGGAATCATTATACCCTAATCTAGTTATGGATAGTAGGTCACCACGCGGAGAATCGTCTCTGGACCACGCAATCTGCGTCCAAAGTAATCTCCAAAGTTCATTGTCCATTGGGTTATTTTTATTGGGTTATTTTTTGTGGATCTTATTTGTTATGACATCCCTGATTTTTGTTCTTCAATGAAATGTCAGACCAGTAGAGTGTTGCCCACAGACAACGATTTTTACAACAACCATAAGAAAAATTAAAATAAAGTTGTTGTAAAATTCGTTGCTAGCTCGATGATCAGCTGTTATTGTTTATATATTTTTCAAAAGTTTAGAGTCGTTTTAGAGGACGGAGGATTCAAATGATTGAATGACAATGTTACCAAAAAATTTCTAAAAATGAGACCTTTCGAATGGTTTGACTGTCATTTCACCAAATCGGCCATAACCTCAAATTTTTGATTAAAAATTCACCTATGCCCTTCGATAGATATTATTTTTACAAAAATTTCGATACCAGTATCAATATCCTAACGAATTTCCTACTATTCAAAATTGTATTCACTAAAATTCGCTCTTAAAATTAATTCGCATATTTAATATACCGGAAATAGTATTGATAAATAAATATGCCTGCATTTTTGATTTTATCCATCCTTTAGATAGAAACGAATCCAACAAAACCATTTTTAAAATAAAATATATTCTATATGTGAATATGTCATCTTGTGACTAATATAATAATAATAAATTCCATATATACTTTGGTATAACTGGTAAGGGCTTTCATAAGAAGATGTAGACGAAGCATTCAAGTGAATCTTCGATTTCATCTTTTTTTTGTTACTTCATTTTGTGCCATGTCATGCGTGTTACCATTCGTGTTCAAAATATCACATGTGGGATTTCTTAGGATTTTTTTCCCAAATCTAGTCAGCTGCGAATTTGTTTGTCCCATACGCCATTTTTGTTTGCTTTAAATTACGTATTGGATCTTTATCACTTATATACTGTAGTTGTAATACCGATTTCTATTTTTCGATATCCTTATTACATCTGAGATATTCAGAATCGACTTTTCCCAAATTCATTATATTATCGTTTACTTAACATTGTATTGCTCCATACACCACTTTTTGGTATATGGAGCAAATTTATCGTGTAATTAATTACGAATATAAAAAAAATAGTTAACGCGTAGATTTCGAAAAAAATTAATGTAAATGTTCGTTATTGTTTGACTCGAACCCGACTAAATGGCGTATGGGGCAAACACGTTTTCAGGTAACGATTTAGTAAATCGTTTGTGTTCTTTACTTTTCTGTTCTACACAGTATATTTCTTTTTGAAATTCAAATGAATATTTCTGTTTATAGAATAATTCCATATCATATGGTGGACCTGGCATAGACATTCTGCGGAAGATGTAGACGTCTCCAAGTGAATCTTCCATTTATTTGCGCGTTTTCTCTTTTTAATTGCTCCTAAAATTATACCTAACAATTTTTTTTGCGCCGTTTTCATAATATTTTTATCGGAGTTACCCTGTTGCACTACCTCATCGGTATTATCGGTGTTACCCTGTTGCACTACCTCATCGATAATGCAGTGCACTTCCTTGTCGGTAATGCAAGAAAGAAATTATAAATTATAAATTATAAATTATAAATTATAAATTATAAATTATAAATTATAAATTATAAATTATAAATTATAAATTATAAATTATAAATTATAAATTATAAATTATAAATTATAAATTATAAATTATAAATTATAAATTATAAATTATAAATTATAAATTATAAATTATAAATTATAAATTATAAATTATAAATTATAAATTATAAATTATAAATTATAAATTATAAATTATAAATTATAAATTATAAATTATAAATTATAAATTATAAATTATAAATTATAAATTATAAATTATAAATTATAAATTATAAATTATAAATTATAAATTATAAATTATAAATTATAAATTATAAATTATAAATTATAAATTATAAATTATAAATTATAAATTATAAATTATAAATTATAAATTATAAATTATAAATTATAAATTATAAATTATAAATTATAAATTATAAATTATAAATTATAAATTATAAATTATAAATTATAAATTATAAATTATAAATTATAAATTATAAATTATAAATTATAAATTATAAATTATAAATTATAAATTATAAATTATAAATTATAAATTATAAATTATAAATTATAAATTATAAATTATAAATTATAAATTATAAATTATAAATTATAAATTATAAATTATAAATTATAAATTATAAATTATAAATTATAAATTATAAATTATAAATTATAAATTATAAATTATAAATTATAAATTATAAATTATAAATTATAAATTATAAATTATAAATTATAAATTATAAATTATAAATTATAAATTATAAATTATAAATTATAAATTATAAATTATAAATTATAAATTATAAATTATAAATTATAAATTATAAATTATAAATTATAAATTATAAATTATAAATTATAAATTATAAATTATAAATTATAAATTATAAATTATAAATTATAAATTATAAATTATAAATTATAAATTATAAATTATAAATTATAAATTATAAATTATAAATTATAAATTATAAATTATAAATTATAAATTATAAATTATAAATTATAAATTATAAATTATAAATTATAAATTATAAATTATAAATTATAAATTATAAATTATAAATTATAAATTATAAATTATAAATTATAAATTATAAATTATAAATTATAAATTATAAATTATAAATTATAAATTATAAATTATAAATTATAAATTATAAATTATAAATTATAAATTATAAATTATAAATTATAAATTATAAATTATAAATTATAAATTATAAATTATAAATTATAAATTATAAATTATAAATTATAAATTATAAATTATAAATTATAAATTATAAATTATAAATTATAAATTATAAATTATAAATTATAAATTATAAATTATAAATTATAAATTATAAATTATAAATTATAAATTATAAATTATAAATTATAAATTATAAATTATAAATTATAAATTATAAATTATAAATTATAAATTATAAATTATAAATTATAAATTATAAATTATAAATTATAAATTATAAATTATAAATTATAAATTATAAATTATAAATTATAAATTATAAATTATAAATTATAAATTATAAATTATAAATTATAAATTATAAATTATAAATTATAAATTATAAATTATAAATTATAAATTATAAATTATAAATTATAAATTATAAATTATAAATTATAAATTATAAATTATAAATTATAAATTATAAATTATAAATTATAAATTATAAATTATAAATTATAAATTATAAATTATAAATTATAAATTATAAATTATAAATTATAAATTATAAATTATAAATTATAAATTATAAATTATAAATTATAAATTATAAATTATAAATTATAAATTATAAATTATAAATTATAAATTATAAATTATAAATTATAAATTATAAATTATAAATTATAAATTATAAATTATAAATTATAAATTATAAATTATAAATTATAAATTATAAATTATAAATTATAAATTATAAATTATAAATTATAAATTATAAATTATAAATTATAAATTATAAATTATAAATTATAAATTATAAATTATAAATTATAAATTATAAATTATAAATTATAAATTATAAATTATAAAAAAAAAATTAAAAAATATGTAAAAATAACACGACATTGCAATGGCATAATTCCAATGCAAAAATGTTTTATTGTTCTTATTCAGCAAGACTTCTAAAAAGATGTGAATTCTTGCTATTATTTTTGAAATAGCTGTATGTATATACATAGAAAAAAATATTCTGCGTATATATAACAATTGATATTAATAGCAAACAAAATCGTATTACAACTAATAATATTTACTAATAGTATTTAGTAGTATTTACTAATAATTAATTGTATTAATAGGAATAAATTTAATATAATTTCAATACAACTAAATTTTTAATAGTACTAACTACTTTTATTTGTTACTTTTGATTTATTCATTTTCTTAAATTGCTACACTGTTTTATTCTTCTGGATTTTATTTTGTTTTTTTGTTTCGTTCAGTTTCTTCTATCATTATTTTCTTCTACGTTTCTATTTTAAAACTGGATATGGCATTATTTAGTGTATGTTATGTTATTAAAGCATTAAATGGCTCAATTTATTTTGGCTGTCAAGAATTTGAACAAACAGCTTATGATGCTCATTTTGTTGCATATTGAATCATTAAAAAGCGAATGTCAAATTTTACTTGATTCAATTAATAGGCCCACCAGTAGAAGTTGTGTAAACTAACTTCGGTAAAACATTCGTTAGGTTGAAAGAATTTTACAAAATTTAATATTTATTTTATGTTTTATATTGAATTAAATTATTGTTATTTTCATATGTTTCTATTCGACAAATATTTTAATTAATTTAACAAAATATTTAATTGATCCAATTTCTATCGAATGAAATTTTTAATTGATGTTACTAATTCATTAATTAATGATTTAAAAATCCATATAAAAAATTTCTTAAATGGCGTACTGTCGTATTCATACAAAGTCGGACCAATACCATGAATTGTGAATACGCTATATGATTTAGTTTTTGTTATTTGTGCAAGTTTATTTTTTTTTTTTATTTATTAACTATTTCTCTGGTTCTAGTTAATAGATTGGTACGTGGAATGTATGTACGCCCTACCTGAGATATGGGGAACCATTTCAAAAGAATGTTAGTTTTGTTTTCGACGTCATTTAAACAAAAACAATTGCATCCTAAAAGTATACTCTGTGTTTTTTTTTAAGAAAATGTTAGTATTGTTTGTTATTCAGATAGTCTCCAGATTTAACATGATTACTCTGGTTCAAGTCAATGGATTTGTACGTGAAATGTATGTACGCCTTACCTGAGATATGTGAAACCATTTGGCATTATGTACATAATGATGTTTCAAAAGTATGTTAATTGTTTTTAACTCCATGTTACTCAAGTAATTTGACCTAACCTTTGCTTGTATTCTAAACATGTTTAAATTTTTGATCATATTTTATTTAAATTGTATCGGCTGTTTACTTAAACAAGTGTAGAACATCAAAAAAATGTCACCAATGAGAAAATAATGTCACAAAATTAAAGGAAATACAATAATAAACAAAAATGGTGTTTTCTGAAATACAAATGGGCATATTGCGGTTAAAATGTGTACTAAAAATGGTATAAGCAAATTGGTAACCAATTTTAAAATAAAAGATTATAATAATAATAAAAATTGGAGTATTATAAATAATAAGATACATGTAATTTTAGTACTGCTTTAATTTAGCTACTAATTAATACAAGGCTCTAAAATACGTATCACATGTATTTAAAATGCAATTTTATAGGTCTCTGAAACACACTGTTCATTTTCTCATTTGCTATCTTTGCTCTGGTAGTCGGCAATTTCATTTAAATTTAATTTCCAAGTTACCCGCTACTTGTCAGGACATTCGCCGATCGCGATGAACTCAACAATTTCGATATAAGCAAGCGCAACGACGTGGTCATTCTCTTCACGGCAAATTCCTTGTATCTAAAGGCGATTAATCGTGAAATTAATTGAGAAATTGGTGCAAGTATGCACATGGTAATGCAAGAGTTGAGCAAAACAAACCCCTATTGTTTGGCGTTGCAGTCATTGGACCTCCTGGATATGTAAAACGTAAGAACTACATTTGTAAATGAACATATTGCGATGAGTTGGCGAAAGAGGTAAATACCAACAAATGCAAAGTAAGCATTATTTAAACAATTTATTTAAATATTTTCGTTCACTTTTACAGTTGACATGGAAGTCGCTGATCGTCGATCGTCGAGAAGGTTCTCAAACCCATGATACATTGCTGCGATCAGTGCGAGAAGTCGAGCTCTACGGTCGTATGCGAACCGTATGCAAAAATGTCTTTTGTTTGAAGTGTGCACGCGCCGTTTAAAATCTGTCCACGCTCCAGCGACAAAGTGTTGCGCATCGTGCAGTCGGGATTAGGCGCCGTGATGCCATCATGTGCTCAAGGCCGCCGGTGTTGGTAGCCAACGTAAGGTTTGTTTTATCTTTAAAATAAAATGTGCAAACAACTACAAGTGTTTCCACAGCGTTCAGAGTCAGCCACCAGCTCTTCCGCTCTGGTGTCACAAATCATGTGCAACAGGAACATCGAAAACTCCTTCACCGGCCAACAAAAGTCGCACTCGTCGATCACACAAGTCTATCTGGCGAGCATTAATAAAGCAAATGCACGAGACTGTCATCAGGGTAAAGCAGCGCTGCACCAGAGCCTCAAGAAATCTGGCGCCCACAATCTAAGTGGCTCCCATCAAACGGCTGAATCGGTGGCCGATACCTCCTACTAAAGCAGCGTCTTGAACTCCTTTGGCTCTGGTGCCGGCGTCGGTCAGTCATCGGGCGACAATGTACCGCCGAATGCTAGAACCGCCGCTGCCGTTGGCTACCATCGTTGGCCGATGGTTTATCACCGCAGCATACGACACTATAACAACAAGGTTCCCGGCAGCAGAATCCATACTACAGATGAAAGTAGTGCCGGCGCAGACGCTGAACAGAGAGCGTCGCAATACCATGGAATTTTAATTTGTGAATTTGTAGTGAAGAATGGCAGCAGAATCCATACTACAGATGAAAGTAGTGCCGGCGCAGACGCTGAACAGAGAGCGTCGCAATACCATGGAATTTTAATTTGTGAATTTGTAGTGAAGAATTGTAATTAAAACATTCATAAAATTAGTTCAGAATCGCTGGTTCGAATCACGGCCAGGGTGCTAATTTTTAAACTTAAATAGTGTGTTTTTCTGTATATTTAATAATTTTTAACCATTATGGTTAAACCATACATAAGACATCCATAAAATTAGTTCAGAATCGCAGGTTCGAATCTCGGCCAAGGTAATAATTTTTTATTCTTTTAATTATTTTTTTTAATTTTTAATTAAGAATTATAAAAAAAAAATCAAAAAAATTTAAACCCAAATAGTTTATATTTCTGTTTATTTAATAATTTTAAATTCTTATGGTTAAAACATACATAGAATTAGTTCAGAATCGCAGGTTCGAATCTCGGCCAGGGTGATAATTTGTTTACATTTTTTTATTAACTTAATTATTTTTTTTTAATTTTTAATTAAGAATTTTGTGAAAATCTAAAATTTCTTTATCAATTTTAAATTTAAGGTACATTACGAAGTAGATAATAAATTTCATTTAGCACGTTACCCGCTACTTGTCAAGACATTCGCCGATCGTATACGCAATGAACTCAACAAGTAAAATAATTTATAAATTATAAATTATAAATTATAAATTATAAATTATAAATTATAAATTATAAATTATAAATTATAAATTATAAATTATAAATTATAAATTATAAATTATAAATTATAAATTATAAATTATAAATTATAAATTATAAATTATAAATTATAAATTATAAATTATAAATTATAAATTATAAATTATAAATTATAAATTATAAATTATAAATTATAAATTATAAATTATAAATTATAAATTATAAATTATAAATTATAAATTATAAATTATAAATTATAAATTATAAATTATAAATTATAAATTATAAATTATAAATTATAAATTATAAATTATAAATTATAAATTATAAATTATAAATTATAAATTATAAATTATAAATTATAAATTATAAATTATAAATTATAAATTATAAATTATAAATTATAAATTATAAATTATAAATTATAAATTATAAATTATAAATTATAAATTATAAATTATAAATTATAAATTATAAATTATAAATTATAAATTATAAATTATAAATTATAAATTATAAATTATAAATTATAAATTATAAATTATAAATTATAAATTATAAATTATAAATTATAAATTATAAATTATAAATTATAAATTATAAATTATAAATTATAAATTATAAATTATAAATTATAAATTATAAATTATAAATTATAAATTATAAATTATAAATTATAAATTATAAATTATAAATTATAAATTATAAATTATAAATTATAAATTATAAATTATAAATTATAAATTATAAATTATAAATTATAAATTATAAATTATAAATTATAAATTATAAATTATAAATTATAAATTATAAATTATAAATTATAAATTATAAATTATAAATTATAAATTATAAATTATAAATTATAAATTATAAATTATAAATTATAAATTATAAATTATAAATTATAAATTATAAATTATAAATTATAAATTATAAATTATAAATTATAAATTATAAATTATAAATTATAAATTATAAATTATAAATTATAAATTATAAATTATAAATTATAAATTATAAATTATAAATTATAAATTATAAATTATAAATTATAAATTATAAATTATAAATTATAAATTATAAATTATAAATTATAAATTATAAATTATAAATTATAAATTATAAATTATAAATTATAAATTATAAATTATAAATTATAAATTATAAATTATAAATTATAAATTATAAATTATAAATTATAAATTATAAATTATAAATTATAAATTATAAATTATAAATTATAAATTATAAATTATAAATTATAAATTATAAATTATAAATTATAAATTATAAATTATAAATTATAAATTATAAATTATAAATTATAAATTATAAATTATAAATTATAAATTATAAATTATAAATTATAAATTATAAATTATAAATTATAAATTATAAATTATAAATTATAAATTATAAATTATAAATTATAAATTATAAATTATAAATTATAAATTATAAATTATAAATTATAAATTATAAATTATAAATTATAAATTATAAATTATAAATTATAAATTATAAATTATAAATTATAAATTATAAATTATAAATTATAAATTATAAATTATAAATTATAAATTATAAATTATAAATTATAAATTATAAATTATAAATTATAAATTATAAATTATAAATTATAAATTATAAATTATAAATTATAAATTATAAATTATAAATTATAAATTATAAATTATAAATTATAAATTATAAATTATAAATTATAAATTATAAATTATAAATTATAAATTATAAATTATAAATTATAAATTATAAATTATAAATTATAAATTATAAATTATAAATTATAAATTATAAATTATAAATTATAAATTATAAATTATAAATTATAAATTATAAATTATAAATTATAAATTATAAATTATAAATTATAAATTATAAATTATAAATTATAAATTATAAATTATAAATTATAAATTATAAATTATAAATTATAAATTATAAATTATAAATTATAAATTATAAATTATAAATTATAAATTATAAATTATAAATTATAAATTATAAATTATAAATTATAAATTATAAATTATAAATTATAAATTATAAATTATAAATTATAAATTATAAATTATAAATTATAAATTATAAATTATAAATTATAAATTATAAATTATAAATTATAAATTATAAATTATAAATTATAAATTATAAATTATAAATTATAAATTATAAATTATAAATTATAAATTATAAATTATAAATTATAAATTATAAATTATAAATTATAAATTATAAATTATAAATTATAAATTATAAATTATAAATTATAAATTATAAATTATAAATTATAAATTATAAATTATAAATTATAAATTATAAATTATAAATTATAAATTATAAATTATAAATTATAAATTATAAATTATAAATTATAAATTATAAATTATAAATTATAAATTATAAATTATAAATTATAAATTATAAATTATAAATTATAAATTATAAATTATAAATTATAAATTATAAATTATAAATTATAAATTATAAATTATAAATTATAAATTATAAATTATAAATTATAAATTATAAATTATAAATTATAAATTATAAATTATAAATTATAAATTATAAATTATAAATTATAAATTATAAATTATAAATTATAAATTATAAATTATAAATTATAAATTATAAATTATAAATTATAAATTATAAATTATAAATTATAAATTATAAATTATAAATTATAAATTATAAATTATAAATTATAAATTATAAATTATAAATTATAAATTATAAATTATAAATTATAAATTATAAATTATAAATTATAAATTATAAATTATAAATTATAAATTATAAATTATAAATTATA
Source organism: Dryomyza anilis (assembly GCA_951804985.1). NCBI lineage: Eukaryota > Metazoa > Arthropoda > Insecta > Diptera > Dryomyzidae > Dryomyza > Dryomyza anilis. Next base: position 38,117 of record CATORG010000018.1, on the reverse strand, counting down.
AATTATAAATTATAAATTATAAATTATAAATTATAAATTATAAATTATAAATTATAAATTATAAATTATAAATTATAAATTATAAATTATAAATTATAAATTATAAATTATAAATTATAAATTATAAATTATAAATTATAAATTATAAATTATAAATTATAAATTATAAATTATAAATTATAAATTATAAATTATAAATTATAAATTATAAATTATAAATTATAAATTATAAATTATAAATTATAAATTATAAATTATAAATTATAAATTATAAATTATAAATTATAAATTATAAATTATAAATTATAAATTATAAATTATAAATTATAAATTATAAATTATAAATTATAAATTATAAATTATAAATTATAAATTATAAATTATAAATTATAAATTATAAATTATAAATTATAAATTATAAATTATAAATTATAAATTATAAATTATAAATTATAAATTATAAATTATAAATTATAAATTATAAATTATAAATTATAAATTATAAAAAAAAAATTAAAAAATATGTAAAAATAACACGACATTGCAATGGCATAATTCCAATGCAAAAATGTTTTATTGTTCTTATTCAGCAAGACTTCTAAAAAGATGTGAATTCTTGCTATTATTTTTGAAATAGCTGTATGTATATACATAGAAAAAAATATTCTGCGTATATATAACAATTGATATTAATAGCAAACAAAATCGTATTACAACTAATAATATTTACTAATAGTATTTAGTAGTATTTACTAATAATTAATTGTATTAATAGGAATAAATTTAATATAATTTCAATACAACTAAATTTTTAATAGTACTAACTACTTTTATTTGTTACTTTTGATTTATTCATTTTCTTAAATTGCTACACTGTTTTATTCTTCTGGATTTTATTTTGTTTTTTTGTTTCGTTCAGTTTCTTCTATCATTATTTTCTTCTACGTTTCTATTTTAAAACTGGATATGGCATTATTTAGTGTATGTTATGTTATTAAAGCATTAAATGGCTCAATTTATTTTGGCTGTCAAGAATTTGAACAAACAGCTTATGATGCTCATTTTGTTGCATATTGAATCATTAAAAAGCGAATGTCAAATTTTACTTGATTCAATTAATAGGCCCACCAGTAGAAGTTGTGTAAACTAACTTCGGTAAAACATTCGTTAGGTTGAAAGAATTTTACAAAATTTAATATTTATTTTATGTTTTATATTGAATTAAATTATTGTTATTTTCATATGTTTCTATTCGACAAATATTTTAATTAATTTAACAAAATATTTAATTGATCCAATTTCTATCGAATGAAATTTTTAATTGATGTTACTAATTCATTAATTAATGATTTAAAAATCCATATAAAAAATTTCTTAAATGGCGTACTGTCGTATTCATACAAAGTCGGACCAATACCATGAACTGTGAATACGCTATATGATTTAGTTTTTGTTATTTGTGCAAGTTTATTTTTTTTTTTATTTATTAACTATTTCTCTGGTTCTAGTTAATAGATTGGTACGTGGAATGTATGTACGCCCTACCTGAGATATGGGGAACCATTTCAAAAGAATGTTAGTTTTGTTTTCGACGTTATTTAAACAAAAACAATTGCATCCTAAAAGTATACTCTGTGTTTTTTTTTAAGAAAATGTTAGTATTGTTTGTTATTCAGATAGTCTCCAGATTTAACATGATTACTCTGGTTCAAGTCAATGGATTTGTACGTGAAATGTATGTACGCCTTAAACCATTTGGCATTATGTACATAATGATGTTTCAAAAGTATGTTAATTGTTTTTAACTCCATGTTACTCAAGTAATTTGACCTAACCTTTGCTTGTATTCTAAACATGTTTAAATTTTTGATCATATTTTATTTAAATTGTATCGGCTGTTTACTTAAACAAGTGTAGAACATCAAAAAAATGTCACCAATGAGAAAATAATGTCACAAAATTAAAGGAAATACAATAATAAACAAAAATGGTGTTTTCTGAAATACAAATGGGCATATTGCGGTTAAAATGTGTACTAAAAATGGTATAAGCAAATTGGTAACCAATTTTAAAATAAAAGATTATAATAATAATAAAAATTGGAGTATTATAAATAATAAGATACATGTAATTTTAGTACTGCTTTAATTTAGCTACTAATTAATACAAGGCTCTAAAATACGTATCACATGTATTTAAAATGCAATTTTATAGGTCTCTGAAACACACTGTTCATTTTCTCATTTGCTATCTTTGCTCTGGTAGTCGGCAATTTCATTTAAATTTAATTTCCAAGTTACCCGCTACTTGTCAGGACATTCGCCGATCGCGATGAACTCAACAATTTCGATATAAGCAAGCGCAACGACGTGGTCATTCTCTTCACGGCAAATTCCTTGTATCTAAAGGCGATTAATCGTGAAATTAATTGAGAAATTGGTGCAAGTATGCACATGGTAATGCAAGAGTTGAGCAAAACAAACCCCTATTGTTTGGCGTTGCAGTCATTGGACCTCCTGGATATGTAAAACGTAAGAACTACATTTGTAAATGAACATATTGCGATGAGTTGGCGAAAGAGGTAAATACCAACAAATGCAAAGTAAGCATTATTTAAACAATTTATTTAAATATTTTCGTTCACTTTTACAGTTGACATGGAAGTCGCTGATCGTCGATCGTCGAGAAGGTTCTCAAACCCATGATACATTGCTGCGATCAGTGCGAGAAGTCGAGCTCTACGGTCGTATGCGAACCGTATGCAAAAATGTCTTTTGTTTGAAGTGTGCACGCGCCGTTTAAAATCTGTCCACGCTCCAGCGACAAAGTGTTGCGCATCGTGCAGTCGGGATTAGGCGCCGTGATGCCATCATGTGCTCAAGGTGTTGGTAGCCAACGTATAAATTTATAATTTATAAATTATAAATTATAAATTATAAATTATAAATTATAAATTATAAATTATAAATTATAAATTATAAATTATAAATTATAAATTATAAATTATAAATTATAAATTATAAATTATAAATTATAAATTATAAATTATAAATTATAAATTATAAATTATAAATTATAAATTATAAATTATAAATTATAAATTATAAATTATAAATTATAAATTATAAATTATAAATTATAAATTATAAATTATAAATTATAAATTATAAATTATAAATTATAAATTATAAATTATAAATTATAAATTATAAATTATAAATTATAAATTATAAATTATAAATTATAAATTATAAATTATAAATTATAAATTATAAATTATAAATTATAAATTATAAATTATAAATTATAAATTATAAATTATAAATTATAAATTATAAATTATAAATTATAAATTATAAATTATAAATTATAAATTATAAATTATAAATTATAAATTATAAATTATAAATTATAAATTATAAATTATAAATTATAAATTATAAATTATAAATTATAAATTATAAATTATAAATTATAAATTATAAATTATAAATTATAAATTATAAATTATAAATTATAAATTATAAATTATAAATTATAAATTATAAATTATAAATTATAAATTATAAATTATAAATTATAAATTATAAATTATAAATTATAAATTATAAATTATAAATTATAAATTATAAATTATAAATTATAAATTATAAATTATAAATTATAAATTATAAATTATAAATTATAAATTATAAATTATAAATTATAAATTATAAATTATAAATTATAAATTATAAATTATAAATTATAAATTATAAATTATAAATTATAAATTATAAATTATAAATTATAAATTATAAATTATAAATTATAAAAAAAAAATTAAAAAATATGTAAAAATAACACGACATTGCAATGGCATAATTCCAATGCAAAAATGTTTTATTGTTCTTATTCAGCAAGACTTCTAAAAAGATGTGAATTCTTGCTATTATTTTTGAAATAGCTGTATGTATATACATAGAAAAAAATATTCTGCGTATATATAACAATTGATATTAATAGCAAACAAAATCGTATTACAACTAATAATATTTACTAATAGTATTTAGTAGTATTTACTAATAATTAATTGTATTAATAGGAATAAATTTAATATAATTTCAATACAACTAAATTTTTAATAGTACTAACTACTTTTATTTGTTACTTTTGATTTATTCATTTTCTTAAATTGCTACACTGTTTTATTCTTCTGGATTTTATTTTGTTTTTTTGTTTCGTTCAGTTTCTTCTATCATTATTTTCTTCTACGTTTCTATTTTAAAACTGGATATGGCATTATTTAGTGTATGTTATGTTATTAAAGCATTAAATGGCTCAATTTATTTTGGCTGTCAAGAATTTGAACAAACAGCTTATGATGCTCATTTTGTTGCATATTGAATCATTAAAAAGCGAATGTCAAATTTTACTTGATTCAATTAATAGGCCCACCAGTAGAAGTTGTGTAAACTAACTTCGGTAAAACATTCGTTAGGTTGAAAGAATTTTACAAAATTTAATATTTATTTTATGTTTTATATTGAATTAAATTATTGTTATTTTCATATGTTTCTATTCGACAAATATTTTAATTAATTTAACAAAATATTTAATTGATCCAATTTCTATCGAATGAAATTTTTAATTGATGTTACTAATTCATTAATTAATGATTTAAAAATCCATATAAAAAATTTCTTAAATGGCGTACTGTCGTATTCATACAAAGTCGGACCAATACCATGAACTGTGAATACGCTATATGATTTAGTTTTTGTTATTTGTGCAAGTTTATTTTTTTTTTTATTTATTAACTATTTCTCTGGTTCTAGTTAATAGATTGGTACGTGGAATGTATGTACGCCCTACCTGAGATATGGGGAACCATTTCAAAAGAATGTTAGTTTTGTTTTCGACGTTATTTAAACAAAAACAATTGCATCCTAAAAGTATACTCTGTGTTTTTTTTTAAGAAAATGTTAGTATTGTTTGTTATTCAGATAGTCTCCAGATTTAACATGATTACTCTGGTTCAAGTCAATGGATTTGTACGTGAAATGTATGTACGCCTTACCTGAGATATGTGAAACCATTTGGCATTATGTACATAATGATGTTTCAAAAGTATGTTAATTGTTTTTAACTCCATGTTACTCAAGTAATTTGACCTAACCTTTGCTTGTATTCTAAACATGTTTAAATTTTTGATCATATTTTATTTAAATTGTATCGGCTGTTTACTTAAACAAGTGTAGAACATCAAAAAAATGTCACCAATGAGAAAATAATGTCACAAAATTAAAGGAAATACAATAATAAACAAAAATGGTGTTTTCTGAAATACAAATGGGCATATTGCGGTTAAAATGTGTACTAAAAATGGTATAAGCAAATTGGTAACCAATTTTAAAATAAAAGATTATAATAATAATAAAAATTGGAGTATTATAAATAATAAGATACATGTAATTTTAGTACTGCTTTAATTTAGCTACTAATTAATACAAGGCTCTAAAATACGTATCACATGTATTTAAAATGCAATTTTATAGGTCTCTGAAACACACTGTTCATTTTCTCATTTGCTATCTTTGCTCTGGTAGTCGGCAATTTCATTTAAATTTAATTTCCAAGTTACCCGCTACTTGTCAGGACATTCGCCGATCGCGATGAACTCAACAATTTCGATATAAGCAAGCGCAACGACGTGGTCATTCTCTTCACGGCAAATTCCTTGTATCTAAAGGCGATTAATCGTGAAATTAATTGAGAAATTGGTGCAAGTATGCACATGGTAATGCAAGAGTTGAGCAAAACAAACCCCTATTGTTTGGCGTTGCAGTCATTGGACCTCCTGGATATGTAAAACGTAAGAACTACATTTGTAAATGAACATATTGCGATGAGTTGGCGAAAGAGGTAAATACCAACAAATGCAAAGTAAGCATTATTTAAACAATTTATTTAAATATTTTCGTTCACTTTTACAGTTGACATGGAAGTCGCTGATCGTCGATCGTCGAGAAGGTTCTCAAACCCATGATACATTGCTGCGATCAGTGCGAGAAGTCGAGCTCTACGGTCGTATGCGAACCGTATGCAAAAATGTCTTTTGTTTGAAGTGTGCACGCGCCGTTTAAAATCTGTCCACGCTCCAGCGACAAAGTGCCACGCTCCAGCGACAAAGTGTTGCGCATCGTGCAGTCGGGATTAGGCGCCGTGATGCCATCATGTGCTCAAGGCCGCCGGTGTTGGTAGCCAACGTAAGGTTTGTTTTATCTTTAAAATAAAATGTGCAAACAACTACAAGTGTTTCCACAGCGTTCAGAGTCAGCCACCAGCTCTTCCGCTCTGGTGTCACAAATCATGTGCAACAGGAACATCGAAAACTCCTTCACCGGCCAACAAAAGTCGCACTCGTCGATCACACAAGTCTATCTGGCGAGCATTAATAAAGCAAATGCACGAGACTGTCATCAGGGTAAAGCAGCGCTGCACCAGAGCCTCAAGAAATCTGGCGCCCACAATCTAAGTGGCTCCCATCAAACGGCTGAATCGGTGGCCGATACCTCCTACTAAAGCAGCGTCTTGAACTCCTTTGGCTCTGGTGCCGGCGTCGGTCAGTCATCGGGCGACAATGTACCGCCGAATGCTAGAACCGCCGCTGCCGTTGGCTACCATCGTTGGCCGATGGTTTATCACCGCAGCATACGACACTATAACAACAAGGTTCCCGGCAGCAGAATCCATACTACAGATGAAAGTAGTGCCGGCGCAGACGCTGAACAGAGAGCGTCGCAATACCATGGAATTTTAATTTGTGAATTTGTAGTGAAGAATTGTAATTAAAACATTCATAAAATTAGTTCAGAATCGCTGGTTCGAATCACGGCCAGGGTGCTAATTTTTAAACTTAAATAGTGTGTTTTTCTGTATATTTAATAATTTTTAACCATTATGGTTAAACCATACATAAGACATCCATAAAATTAGTTCAGAATCGCAGGTTCGAATCTCGGCCAAGGTAATAATTTTTTATTCTTTTAATTATTTTTTTTAATTTTTAATTAAGAATTATAAAAAAAAAATCAAAAAAATTTAAACCCAAATAGTTTATATTTCTGTTTATTTAATAATTTTAAATTCTTATGGTTAAAACATACATAGAATTAGTTCAGAATCGCAGGTTCGAATCTCGGCCAGGGTGATAATTTGTTTACATTTTTTTATTAACTTAATTATTTTTTTTTAATTTTTAATTAAGAATTTTGTGAAAATCTAAAATTTCTTTATCAATTTTAAATTTAAGGTACATTACGAAGTAGATAATAAATTTCATTTAGCACGTTACCCGCTACTTGTCAAGACATTCGCCGATCGTATACGCAATGAACTCAACAAGTAAAATAATTTATAAATTATAAATTATAAATTATAAATTATAAATTATAAATTATAAATTATAAATTATAAATTATAAATTATAAATTATAAATTATAAATTATAAATTATAAATTATAAATTATAAATTATAAATTATAAATTATAAATTATAAATTATAAATTATAAATTATAAATTATAAATTATAAATTATAAATTATAAATTATAAATTATAAATTATAAATTATAAATTATAAATTATAAATTATAAATTATAAATTATAAATTATAAATTATAAATTATAAATTATAAATTATAAATTATAAATTATAAATTATAAATTATAAATTATAAATTATAAATTATAAATTATAAATTATAAATTATAAATTATAAATTATAAATTATAAATTATAAATTATAAATTATAAATTATAAATTATAAATTATAAATTATAAATTATAAATTATAAATTATAAATTATAAATTATAAATTATAAATTATAAATTATAAATTATAAATTATAAATTATAAATTATAAATTATAAATTATAAATTATAAATTATAAATTATAAATTATAAATTATAAATTATAAATTATAAATTATAAATTATAAATTATAAATTATAAATTATAAATTATAAATTATAAATTATAAATTATAAATTATAAATTATAAATTATAAATTATAAATTATAAATTATAAATTATAAATTATAAATTATAAATTATAAATTATAAATTATAAATTATAAATTATAAATTATAAATTATAAATTATAAATTATAAATTATAAATTATAAATTATAAATTATAAATTATAAATTATAAATTATAAATTATAAATTATAAATTATAAATTATAAATTATAAATTATAAATTATAAATTATAAATTATAAATTATAAATTATAAATTATAAATTATAAATTATAAATTATAAATTATAAATTATAAATTATAAATTATAAATTATAAATTATAAATTATAAATTATAAATTATAAATTATAAATTATAAATTATAAATTATAAATTATAAATTATAAATTATAAATTATAAATTATAAATTATAAATTATAAATTATAAATTATAAATTATAAATTATAAATTATAAATTATAAATTATAAATTATAAATTATAAATTATAAATTATAAATTATAAATTATAAATTATAAATTATAAATTATAAATTATAAATTATAAATTATAAATTATAAATTATAAATTATAAATTATAAATTATAAATTATAAATTATAAATTATAAATTATAAATTATAAATTATAAATTATAAATTATAAATTATAAATTATAAATTATAAATTATAAATTATAAATTATAAATTATAAATTATAAATTATAAATTATAAATTATAAATTATAAATTATAAATTATAAATTATAAATTATAAATTATAAATTATAAATTATAAATTATAAATTATAAATTATAAATTATAAATTATAAATTATAAATTATAAATTATAAATTATAAATTATAAATTATAAATTATAAATTATAAATTATAAATTATAAATTATAAATTATAAATTATAAATTATAAATTATAAATTATAAATTATAAATTATAAATTATAAATTATAAATTATAAATTATAAATTATAAATTATAAATTATAAATTATAAATTATAAATTATAAATTATAAATTATAAATTATAAATTATAAATTATAAATTATAAATTATAAATTATAAATTATAAATTATAAATTATAAATTATAAATTATAAATTATAAATTATAAATTATAAATTATAAATTATAAATTATAAATTATAAATTATAAATTATAAATTATAAATTATAAATTATAAATTATAAATTATAAATTATAAATTATAAATTATAAATTATAAATTATAAATTATAAATTATAAATTATAAATTATAAATTATAAATTATAAATTATAAATTATAAATTATAAATTATAAATTATAAATTATAAATTATAAATTATAAATTATAAATTATAAATTATAAATTATAAATTATAAATTATAAATTATAAATTATAAATTATAAATTATAAATTATAAATTATAAATTATAAATTATAAATTATAAATTATAAATTATAAATTATAAATTATAAATTATAAATTATAAATTATAAATTATAAATTATAAATTATAAATTATAAATTATAAATTATAAATTATAAATTATAAATTATAAATTATGAAAAAAAAATTAAAAAATATGTAAAAATAAATCGACATTGCAATGGCATAATTCCAATGCAAAAATGTTTTATTGTTCTTATTCAGCAAGACTTCTAAAAAGATGTGAATTCTTGCTATTATTTTTGAAATAGCTGTATGTATATACATAGAAAAAAATATTCTGCGTATATATAACAATTGATATTAATAGCAAACAAAATCGTATTACAACTAATAATATTTACTAATAGTATTTAGTAGTATTTACTAATAATTAATTGTATTAATAGGAATAAATTTAATATAATTTCAATACAACTAAATTTTTAATAGTACTAACTACTTTTATTTGTTACTTTTGATTTATTCATTTTCTTAAATTGCTGCACTGTTTTATTCTTCTGGATTTTAGTTTGTTTTTTTGTTTCGTTCAGTTTCTTCTATCATTATTTTCTTCTACGTTTCTATTTTAAAACTGGATATGGCATTATTTAGTGTATGTTATGTTATTAAAGCATTAAATGGCTCAATTTATTTTGGCTGTCAAGAATTTGAACAAACAGCTTATGATGCTCATTTTGTTGCATATTGAATCATTAAAAAGCGAATGTCAAATTTTACTTGATTCAATTAATAGGCCCACCAGTAGAAGTTGTGAAAACTAACTTCGGTAAAACATTCGTTAGGTTGAAAGAATTTTACAAAATTTAATATTTATTTTATGTTTTATATTGAATTAAATTATTGTTATTTTCATATGTTTCTATTCGACAAATATTTTAATTAATTTAACAAAATATTTAATTGATCCAATTTCTATCGAATGAAATTTTTAATTGATGTTACTAATTCATTAATTAATGATTTAAAAATCCATATAAAAAATTTCTTAAATGGCGTACTGTCGTATTCATACAAAGTCGGACCAATACCATGAACTGTGAATACGCTATATGATTTAGTTTTTGTTATTTGTGCAAGTTTATTTTTTTTTTATTTATTAACTATTTCTCTGGTTCTAGTTAATAGATTGGTACGTGGAATGTATGTACGCCCTACCTGAGATATGGGGAACCATTTCAAAAGAATGTTAGTTTTGTTTTCGACGTTATTTAAACAAAAACAATTGCATCCTAAAAGTATACTCTGTGTTTTTTTTAAGAAAATGTTAGTATTGTTTGTTATTCAGATAGTCTCCAGATTTAACATGATTACTCTGGTTCAAGTCAATGGATTTGTACGTGAAATGTATTGAAACCATTTGGCATTATGTACATAATGATGTTTCAAAAGTATGTTAATTGTTTTTAACTCCATGTTACTCAAGTAATTTGACCTAACCTTTGCTTGTATTCTAAACATGTTTAAATTTTTGATCATATTTTATTTAAATTGTATCGGCTGTTTACTTAAACAAGTGTAGAACATCAAAAAAATGTCACCAATGAGAAAATAATGTCACAAAATTAAAGGAAATACAATAATAAACAAAAATGGTGTTTTCTGAAATACAAATGGGCATATTGCGGTTAAAATGTGTACTAAAAATGGTATAAGCAAATTGGTAACCAATTTTAAAATAAAAGATTATAATAATAATAAAAATTGGAGTATTATAAATAATAAGATACATGTAATTTTAGTACTGCTTTAATTTAGCTACTAATTAATACAAGGCTCTAAAATACGTATCACATGTATTTAAAATGCAATTTTATAGGTCTCTGAAACACACTGTTCATTTTCTCATTTGCTATCTTTGCTCTGGTAGTCGGCAATTTCATTTAAATTTAATTTCCAAGTTACCCGCTACTTGTCAGGACATTCGCCGATCGCGATGAACTCAACAATTTCGATATAAGCAAGCGCATCGACGTGGTCATTCTCTTCACGGCAAATTCCTTGTATCTAAAGGCGATTAATCGTGAAATTAATTGAGAAATTGGTGCAAGTATGCACATGGTAATGCAAGAGTTGAGCAAAACAAACCCCTATTGTTTGGCGTTGCAGTCATTGGACCTCCAGGATATGTAAAACATGGACGTAAGAACTACATTTGTAAATGAACATATTGCGATGAGTTGGCGAAAGAGGTAAATACCAACAAATGCAAAGTAAGCATTATTTAAACAATTTATTTAAATATTTTCGTTCACTTTTACAGTTGACATGGAAGTCGCTGATCGTCGATCGTCGAGAAGGTTCTCAAACCCATGATACATTGCTGCGATCAGTGCGAGAAGTCGAGCTCTACGGTCGTATGCGAACCGTATGCAAAAATGTCTTTTGTTTGAAGTGTGCACGCGCCGTTTAAAATCTGTCCACGCTCCAGCGACAAAGTGTTGCGCATCGTGCAGTCGGGATTAGGCGCCGTGATGCCATCATGTGCTCAAGGCCGCCGGTGTTGGTAGCCAACGTAAGGTTTGTTTTATCTTTAAAATAAAATGTGCAAACAACTACAAGTGTTTCCACAGCGTTCAGAGTCAGCCACCAGCTCTTCCGCTCTGGTGTCACAAATCATGTGCAACAGGAACATCGAAAACTCCTTCACCGGCCAACAAAAGTCGCACTCGTCGATCACACAAGTCTATCTGGCGAGCATTAATAAAGCAAATGCACGAGACTGTCATCAGGGTAAAGCAGCGCTGCACCAGAGCCTCAAGAAATCTGGCGCCCACAATCTAAGTGGCTCCCATCAAACGGCTGAATCGGTGGCCGATACCTCCTACTAAAGCAGCGTCTTGAACTCCTTTGGCTCTGGTGCCGGCGTCGGTCAGTCATCGGGCGACAATGTACCGCCGAATGCTAGAACCGCCGCTGCCGTTGGCTACCATCGTTGGCCGATGGTTTATCACCGCAGCATACGACACTATAACAACAAGGTTCCCGGCAGCAGAATCCATACTACAGATGAAAGTAGTGCCGGCGCAGACGCTGAACAGAGAGCGTCGCAATACCATGGAATTTTAATTTGTGAATTTGTAGTGAAGAATTGTAATTAAAACATTCATAAAATTAGTTCAGAATCGCTGGTTCGAATCACGGCCAGGGTGCTAATTTTTAAACTTAAATAGTGTGTTTTTCTGTATATTTAATAATTTTTAACCATTATGGTTAAACCATACATAAGACATCCATAAAATTAGTTCAGAATCGCAGGTTCGAATCTCGGCCAAGGTAATAATTTTTTATTCTTTTAATTATTTTTTTTAATTTTTAATTAAGAATTATAAAAAAAAAATCAAAAAAATTTAAACCCAAATAGTTTATATTTCTGTTTATTTAATAATTTTAAATTCTTATGGTTAAAACATACATAGAATTAGTTCAGAATCGCAGGTTCGAATCTCGGCCAGGGTGATAATTTGTTTACATTTTTTTATTAACTTAATTATTTTTTTTTAATTTTTAATTAAGAATTTTGTGAAAATCTAAAATTTCTTTATCAATTTTAAATTTAAGGTACATTACGAAGTAGATAATAAATTTCATTTAGCACGTTACCCGCTACTTGTCAAGACATTCGCCGATCGTATACGCAATGAACTCAACAAGTAAAATAATTTATAAATTATAAATTATAAATTATAAATTATAAATTATAAATTATAAATTATAAATTATAAATTATAAATTATAAATTATAAATTATAAATTATAAATTATAAATTATAAATTATAAATTATAAATTATAAATTATAAATTATAAATTATAAATTATAAATTATAAATTATAAATTATAAATTATAAATTATAAATTATAAATTATAAATTATAAATTATAAATTATAAATTATAAATTATAAATTATAAATTATAAATTATAAATTATAAATTATAAATTATAAATTATAAATTATAAATTATAAATTATAAATTATAAATTATAAATTATAAATTATAAATTATAAATTATAAATTATAAATTATAAATTATAAATTATAAATTATAAATTATAAATTATAAATTATAAATTATAAATTATAAATTATAAATTATAAATTATAAATTATAAATTATAAATTATAAATTATAAATTATAAATTATAAATTATAAATTATAAATTATAAATTATAAATTATAAATTATAAATTATAAATTATAAATTATAAATTATAAATTATAAATTATAAATTATAAATTATAAATTATAAATTATAAATTATAAATTATAAATTATAAATTATAAATTATAAATTATAAATTATAAATTATAAATTATAAATTATAAATTATAAATTATAAATTATAAATTATAAATTATAAATTATAAATTATAAATTATAAATTATAAATTATAAATTATAAATTATAAATTATAAATTATAAATTATAAATTATAAATTATAAATTATAAATTATAAATTATAAATTATAAATTATAAATTATAAATTATAAATTATAAATTATAAATTATAAATTATAAATTATAAATTATAAATTATAAATTATAAATTATAAATTATAAATTATAAATTATAAATTATAAATTATAAATTATAAATTATAAATTATAAATTATAAATTATAAATTATAAATTATAAATTATAAATTATAAATTATAAATTATAAATTATAAATTATAAATTATAAATTATAAATTATAAATTATAAATTATAAATTATAAATTATAAATTATAAATTATAAATTATAAATTATAAATTATAAATTATAAATTATAAATTATAAATTATAAATTATAAATTATAAATTATAAATTATAAATTATAAATTATAAATTATAAATTATAAATTATAAATTATAAATTATAAATTATAAATTATAAATTATAAATTATAAATTATAAATTATAAATTATAAATTATAAATTATAAATTATAAATTATAAATTATAAATTATAAATTATAAATTATAAATTATAAATTATAAATTATAAATTATAAATTATAAATTATAAATTATAAATTATAAATTATAAATTATAAATTATAAATTATAAATTATAAATTATAAATTATAAATTATAAATTATAAATTATAAATTATAAATTATAAATTATAAATTATAAATTATAAATTATAAATTATAAATTATAAATTATAAATTATAAATTATAAATTATAAATTATAAATTATAAATTATAAATTATAAATTATAAATTATAAATTATAAATTATAAATTATAAATTATAAATTATAAAAAAAAAAATAAAAAATATGTAAAAATAACACGACATTGCAATGGCATAATTCCAATGCAAAAATGTTTTATTGTTCTTATTCAGCAAGACTTCTAAAAAGATGTGAATTCTTGCTATTATTTTTGAAATAGCTGTATGTATATACATAGAAAAAAATATTCTGCGTATATATAACAATTGATATTAATAGCAAACAAAATCGTATTACAACTAATAATATTTACTAATAGTATTTAGTAGTATTTACTAATAATTAATTGTATTAATAGGAATAAATTTAATATAATTTCAATACAACTAAATTTTTAATAGTACTAACTACTTTTATTTGTTACTTTTGATTTATTCATTTTCTTAAATTGCTACACTGTTTTATTCTTCTGGATTTTATTTTGTTTTTTTGTTTCGTTCAGTTTCTTCTATCATTATTTTCTTCTACGTTTCTATTTTAAAACTGGATATGGCATTATTTAGTGTATGTTATGTTATTAAAGCATTAAATGGCTCAATTTATTTTGGCTGTCAAGAATTTGAACAAACAGCTTATGATGCTCATTTTGTTGCATATTGAATCATTAAAAAGCGAATGTCAAATTTTACTTGATTCAATTAATAGGCCCACCAGTAGAAGTTGTGAAAACTAACTTCGGTAAAACATTCGTTAGGTTGAAAGCATTTTACAAAATTTAATATTTATTTTATGTTTTATATTGAATTAAATTATTGTTATTTTCATATGTTTCTATTCGACAAATATTTTAATTAATTTAACAAAATATTTAATTGATCCAATTTCTATCGAATGAAATTTTTAATTGATGTTACTAATTCATTAATTAATGATTTAAAAATCCATATAAAAAATTTCTTAAATGGCGTACTGTCGTATTCATACAAAGTCGGACCAATACCATGAACTGTGAATACGCTATATGATTTAGTTTTTGTTATTTGTGCAAGTTTATTTTTTTTTTTATTTATTAACTATTTCTCTGGTTCTAGTTAATAGATTGGTACGTGGAATGTATGTACGCCCTACCTGAGATATGGGGAACCATTTCAAAAGAATGTTAGTTTTGTTTTCGACGTTATTTAAACAAAAACAATTGCATCCTAAAAGTATACTCTGTGTTTTTTTTAAGAAAATGTTAGTATTGTTTGTTATTCAGATAGTCTCCAGATTTAACATGATTACTCTGGTTCAAGTCAATGGATTTGTACGTGAAATGTATGTACGCCTTACCTGAGATATGTGAAACCATTTGGCATTATGTACATAATGATGTTTCAAAAGTATGTTAATTGTTTTTAACTCCATGTTACTCAAGTAATTTGACCTAACCTTTGCTTGTATTCTAAACATGTTTAAATTTGTGATCATATTTTATTTAAATTGTATCGGCTGTTTACTTAAACAAGTGTAGAACATCAAAAAAATGTCACCAATGAGAAAATAATGTCACAAAATTAAAGGAAATACAATAATAAACAAAAATGGTGTTTTCTGAAATACAAATGGGCATATTGCGGTTAAAATGTGTACTAAAAATGGTATAAGCAAATTGGTAACCAATTTTAAAATAAAAGATTATAATAATAATAAAAATTGGAGTATTATAAATAATAAGATACATGTAATTTTAGTACTGCTTTAATTTAGCTACTAATTAATACAAGGCTCTAAAATACGTATCACATGTATTTAAAATGCAATTTTATAGGTCTCTGAAACACACTGTTCATTTTCTCATTTGCTATCTTTGCTCTGGTAGTCGGCAATTTCATTTAAATTTAATTTCCAAGTTACCCGCTACTTGTCAGGACATTCGCCGATCGCGATGAACTCAACATTTCGATATAAGCAAGCGCAACGACGTGGTCATTCTCTTCACGGCAAATTCCTTGTATCTAAAGGCGATTAATCGTGAAATTAATTGAGAAATTGGTGCAAGTATGCACATGGTAATGCAAGAGTTGAGCAAAACAAACCCCTATTGTTTGGCGTTGCAGTCATTGGACCTCCTGGATATGTAAAACGTAAGAACTACATTTGTAAATGAACATATTGCGATGAGTTGGCGAAAGAGGTAAATACCAACAAATGCAAAGTAAGCATTATTTAAACAATTTATTTAAATATTTTCGTTCACTTTTACAGTTGACATGGAAGTCGCTGATCGTCGATCGTCGAGAAGGTTCTCAAACCCATGATACATTGCTGCGATCAGTGCGAGAAGTCGAGCTCTACGGTCGTATGCGAACCGTATGCAAAAATGTCTTTTGTTTGAAGTGTGCACGCGCCGTTTAAAATCTGTCCACGCTCCAGCGACAAAGTGTTGCGCATCGTGCAGTCGGGATTAGGCGCCGTGATGCCATCATGTGCTCAAGGCCGCCGGTGTTGGTAGCCAACGTAAGGTTTGTTTTATCTTTAAAATAAAATGTGCAAACAACTACAAGTGTTTCCACAGCGTTCAGAGTCAGCCACCAGCTCTTCCGCTCTGGTGTCACAAATCATGTGCAACAGGAACATCGAAAACTCCTTCGCCGGCCAACAAAAGTCGCACTCGTCGATCACACAAGTCTATCTGGCGAGCATTAATAAAGCAAATGCACGAGACTGTCATCAGGGTAAAGCAGCGCTGCACCAGAGCCTCAAGAAATCTGGCGCCCACAATCTAAGTGGCTCCCATCAAACGGCTGAATCGGTGGCCGATACCTCCTACTAAAGCAGCGTCTTGAACTCCTTTGGCTCTGGTGCCGGCGTCGGTCAGTCATCGGGCGACAATGTACCGCCGAATGCTAGAACCGCCGCTGCCGTTGGCTACCATCGTTGGCCGATGGTTTATCACCGCAGCATACGACACTATAACAACAAGGTTCCCGGCAGCAGAATCCATACTACAGATGAAAGTAGTGCCGGCGCAGACGCTGAACAGAGAGCGTCGCAATACCATGGAATTTTAATTTGTGAATTTGTAGTGAAGAATTGTAATTAAAACATTCATAAAATTAGTTCAGAATCGCTGGTTCGAATCACGGCCAGGGTGCTAATTTTTAAACTTAAATAGTGTGTTTTTCTGTATATTTAATAATTTTTAACCATTATGGTTAAACCATACATAAGACATCCATAAAATTAGTTCAGAATCGCAGGTTCGAATCTCGGCCAAGGTAATAATTTTTTATTCTTTTAATTATTTTTTTTAATTTTTAATTAAGAATTATAAAAAAAAAATCAAAAAAATTTAAACCCAAATAGTTTATATTTCTGTTTATTTAATAATTTTAAATTCTTATGGTTAAAACATACATAGAATTAGTTCAGAATCGCAGGTTCGAATCTCGGCCAGGGTGATAATTTGTTTACATTTTTTTATTAACTTAATTATTTTTTTTTAATTTTTAATTAAGAATTTTGTGAAAATCTAAAATTTCTTTATCAATTTTAAATTTAAGGTACATTACGAAGTAGATAATAAATTTCATTTAGCACGTTACCCGCTACTTGTCAAGACATTCGCCGATCGTATACGCAATGAACTCAACAAGTAAAATAATTTATAAATTATAAATTATAAATTATAAATTATAAATTATAAATTATAAATTATAAATTATAAATTATAAATTATAAATTATAAATTATAAATTATAAATTATAAATTATAAATTATAAATTATAAATTATAAATTATAAATTATAAATTATAAATTATAAATTATAAATTATAAATTATAAATTATAAATTATAAATTATAAATTATAAATTATAAATTATAAATTATAAATTATAAATTATAAATTATAAATTATAAATTATAAATTATAAATTATAAATTATAAATTATAAATTATAAATTATAAATTATAAATTATAAATTATAAATTATAAATTATAAATTATAAATTATAAATTATAAATTATAAATTATAAATTATAAATTATAAATTATAAATTATAAATTATAAATTATAAATTATAAATTATAAATTATAAATTATAAATTATAAATTATAAATTATAAATTATAAATTATAAATTATAAATTATAAATTATAAATTATAAATTATAAATTATAAATTATAAATTATAAATTATAAATTATAAATTATAAATTATAAATTATAAATTATAAATTATAAATTATAAATTATAAATTATAAATTATAAATTATAAATTATAAATTATAAATTATAAATTATAAATTATAAATTATAAATTATAAATTATAAATTATAAATTATAAATTATAAATTATAAATTATAAATTATAAATTATAAATTATAAATTATAAATTATAAATTATAAATTATAAATTATAAATTATAAATTATAAATTATAAATTATAAATTATAAATTATAAATTATAAATTATAAATTATAAATTATAAATTATAAATTATAAATTATAAATTATAAATTATAAATTATAAATTATAAATTATAAATTATAAATTATAAATTATAAATTATAAATTATAAATTATAAATTATAAATTATAAATTATAAATTATAAATTATAAATTATAAATTATAAATTATAAATTATAAATTATAAATTATAAATTATAAATTATAAATTATAAATTATAAATTATAAATTATAAATTATAAATTATAAATTATAAATTATAAATTATAAATTATAAATTATAAATTATAAATTATAAATTATAAATTATAAATTATAAATTATAAATTATAAATTATAAATTATAAATTATAAATTATAAATTATAAATTATAAATTATAAATTATAAATTATAAATTATAAATTATAAATTATAAATTATAAATTATAAATTATAAATTATAAATTATAAATTATAAATTATAAATTATAAATTATAAATTATAAATTATAAATTATAAATTATAAATTATAAATTATAAATTATAAATTATAAATTATAAATTATAAATTATAAATTATAAATTATAAATTATAAATTATAAATTATAAATTATAAATTATAAATTATAAATTATAAATTATAAATTATAAATTATAAATTATAAATTATAAATTATAAATTATAAATTATAAATTATAAATTATAAATTATAAATTATAAATTATAAATTATAAATTATAAATTATAAATTATAAATTATAAATTATAAATTATAAATTATAAATTATAAATTATAAATTATAAATTATAAATTATAAATTATAAATTATAAATTATAAATTATAAATTATAAATTATAAATTATAAATTATAAATTATAAATTATAAATTATAAATTATAAATTATAAATTATAAATTATAAATTATAAATTATAAATTATAAATTATAAATTATAAATTATAAATTATAAATTATAAATTATAAATTATAAATTATAAATTATAAATTATAAATTATAAATTATAAATTATAAATTATAAATTATAAATTATAAATTATAAATTATAAATTATAAATTATAAATTATAAATTATAAATTATAAATTATAAATTATAAATTATAAATTATAAATTATAAATTATAAATTATAAATTATAAATTATAAATTATAAATTATAAATTATAAATTATAAATTATAAATTATAAATTATAAATTATAAATTATAAATTATAAATTATAAATTATAAATTATAAATTATAAATTATAAATTATAAATTATAAATTATAAATTATAAATTATAAATTATAAATTATAAATTATAAATTATAAATTATAAATTATAAATTATAAATTATAAATTATAAATTATAAATTATAAATTATAAATTATAAATTATAAATTATAAATTATAAATTATAAATTATAAATTATAAATTATAAATTATAAATTATAAATTATAAATTATAAATTATAAATTATAAATTATAAATTATAAATTATAAATTATAAATTATAAATTATAAATTATAAATTATAAATTATAAATTATAAATTATAAATTATAAATTATAAATTATAAATTATAAATTATAAATTATAAATTATAAATTATAAATTATAAATTATAAATTATAAATTATAAATTATAAATTATAAATTATAAATTATAAATTATAAATTATAAATTATAAATTATAAATTATAAATTATAAATTATAAATTATAAATTATAAATTATAAATTATAAATTATAAATTATAAATTATAAATTATAAATTATAAATTATAAATTATAAATTATAAATTATAAATTATAAATTATAAATTATAAATTATAAATTATAAATTATAAATTATAAATTATAAATTATAAATTATAAATTATAAATTATAAATTATAAATTATAAATTATAAATTATAAATTATAAATTATAAATTATAAATTATAAATTATAAATTATAAATTATAAATTATAAATTATAAATTATAAATTATAAATTATAAATTATAAATTATAAATTATAAATTATAAATTATAAATTATAAATTATAAATTATAAATTATAAATTATAAATTATAAATTATAAATTATAAATTATAAATTATAAATTATAAATTATAAATTATAAATTATAAATTATAAATTATAAATTATAAATTATAAATTATAAATTATAAATTATAAATTATAAATTATAAATTATAAATTATAAATTATAAATTATAAATTATAAATTATAAATTATAAATTATAAATTATAAATTATAAATTATAAATTATAAATTATAAATTATAAATTATAAATTATAAATTATAAATTATAAATTATAAATTATAAATTATAAATTATAAATTATAAATTATAAATTATAAATTATAAATTATAAATTATAAATTATAAATTATAAATTATAAATTATAAATTATAAATTATAAATTATAAATTATAAATTATAAATTATAAATTATAAATTATAAATTATAAATTATAAATTATAAATTATAAATTATAAATTATAAATTATAAATTATAAATTATAAATTATAAATTATAAATTATAAATTATAAATTATAAATTATAAATTATAAATTATAAATTATAAATTATAAATTATAAATTATAAATTATAAATTATAAATTATAAATTATAAATTATAAATTATAAATTATAAATTATAAATTATAAATTATAAATTATAAATTATAAATTATAAATTATAAATTATAAATTATAAATTATAAATTATAAATTATAAATTATAAATTATAAATTATAAATTATAAATTATAAATTATAAATTATAAATTATAAATTATAAATTATAAATTATAAATTATAAATTATAAATTATAAATTATAAATTATAAATTATAAATTATAAATTATAAATTATAAATTATAAATTATAAATTATAAATTATAAATTATAAATTATAAATTATAAATTATAAATTATAAATTATAAATTATAAATTATAAATTATAAATTATAAATTATAAATTATAAATTATAAATTATAAATTATAAATTATAAATTATAAATTATAAATTATAAATTATAAATTATAAATTATAAATTATAAATTATAAATTATAAATTATAAATTATAAATTATAAATTATAAATTATAAATTATAAATTATAAATTATAAATTATAAATTATAAATTATAAATTATAAATTATAAATTATAAATTATAAATTATAAATTATAAATTATAAATTATAAATTATAAATTATAAATTATAAATTATAAATTATAAATTATAAATTATAAATTATAAATTATAAATTATAAATTATAAATTATAAATTATAAATTATAAATTATAAATTATAAATTATAAATTATAAATTATAAATTATAAATTATAAATTATAAATTATAAATTATAAATTATAAATTATAAATTATAAATTATAAATTATAAATTATAAATTATAAATTATAAATTATAAATTATAAATTATAAATTATAAATTATAAATTATAAATTATAAATTATAAATTATAAATTATAAATTATAAATTATAAATTATAAATTATAAATTATAAATTATAAATTATAAATTATAAATTATAAATTATAAATTATAAATTATAAATTATAAATTATAAATTATAAATTATAAATTATAAATTATAAATTATAAATTATAAATTATAAATTATAAATTATAAATTATAAATTATAAATTATAAATTATAAATTATAAATTATAAATTATAAATTATAAATTATAAATTATAAATTATAAATTATAAATTATAAATTATAAATTATAAATTATAAATTATAAATTATAAATTATAAATTATAAATTATAAATTATAAATTATAAATTATAAATTATAAATTATAAATTATAAATTATAAATTATAAATTATAAATTATAAATTATAAATTATAAATTATAAATTATAAATTATAAATTATAAATTATAAATTATAAATTATAAATTATAAATTATAAATTATAAATTATAAATTATAAATTATAAATTATAAATTATAAATTATAAATTATAAATTATAAATTATAAATTATAAATTATAAATTATAAATTATAAATTATAAATTATAAATTATAAATTATAAATTATAAATTATAAATTATAAATTATAAATTATAAATTATAAATTATAAATTATAAATTATAAATTATAAATTATAAATTATAAATTATAAATTATAAATTATAAATTATAAATTATAAATTATAAATTATAAATTATAAATTATAAATTATAAATTATAAATTATAAATTATAAATTATAAATTATAAATTATAAATTATAAATTATAAATTATAAATTATAAATTATAAATTATAAATTATAAATTATAAATTATAAATTATAAATTATAAATTATAAATTATAAATTATAAATTATAAATTATAAATTATAAATTATAAATTATAAATTATAAATTATAAATTATAAATTATAAATTATAAATTATAAATTATAAATTATAAATTATAAATTATAAATTATAAATTATAAATTATAAATTATAAATTATAAATTATAAATTATAAATTATAAATTATAAATTATAAATTATAAATTATAAATTATAAATTATAAATTATAAATTATAAATCCACGTTACTCAAGTAATTTGATTTTGGTGTGTATATTAATTCAACCAAAAAAAAATAGACCCTAAAAGTATACTCTATTAATTCAATTAACAGTGGTGTATAGTAAGATGCTGTGCATTATCCGGGTGATACGGGGTTCTATTCCTGTGAAGGCGGTGGAATATATTTTAATTATTAGAAAGTTTAAAATATTTGTAAAACTTCATACCCATTAAGTACCATTTTAAAAGAATTGTTGTCATTTGTATTTGACGGATTTGTATAATATTTTGACATTTGTCTAAAGATATACAACAACACAATAGCAATAAGGTAAATAGCAATAAGGTAAATAAGCAAAATCCATACTACAGATGAAAGATGACAATACCATGGAATTTTATTTTAGGCGATTTTTTTTGGTAGAACGTAAAGCTTGACAATCAAAACAATTTAAACACATATAGTTTATTTAAAAAATATATTTAAAATGTATTTTTAGGTTTCTGAAATACCCTGTTCATTTTCTCCGTTGCTATCTTTGCGATGGTGGAATCTCCATCGAGTTATTTCGTGTTTGTCTTTTGGATTGTGCCAACTTAAAAAAAAGTTATAAATATTTTCTTTCACTTTTACAGTTGACATTGACATCGCAGCTGGAGCCTCCCAAGGCTCTAGCTGCGCATCAAATGGGATCACAAGGTGGCGGTGATCGTCGAAAAGGTTCTCAAATCCATGATACATTAATGCGAGAAGTCAAGCTCTAAGGTCGTATGATTCCCTGCAAACATGTCTTTTGTTTGAAGTCCCACGCTACAGCAACGAAGTGTTGCGCATCGTGCAGTCGACACTAAGTGCCGTCCTCATGTACACGCACGGCAGCAGACGCTATGCAGGCGCACGTATTTATAGCAGGTTTCCTTGAAATGTATACTTCATTTATTTATTAAAACATAAAGAATACTATATAATATAATACTATACATAATACTATACAGCGTCATCTGCAGACGCTCATAAACCTTCGTTATGTCACACAGCCGCTGCCACTGGGCATACTGCAGCTCAGCTCAAGCAGGACGTGGCCATGGATGTGCTCAAGGCCACCGGTGATGGCAAACGAACTCATGGTTTGTCTTATAATCAAAACATAAATTAGTTCAGAATGTCAGGTTCGAGCCTCGACCAGGGTTATAATTTTTTTTCACATTTTTTTATTCTTTTAATTATTTTTTTTTAATTTAGAATTATAAAAAATCAATAGATATATGGATAAAATAATGTGACAAATTTTTGTCACCATTGAATTATACACAAACATTTAATTTAAATTATGTACATTAAAGTTTAAAACTTTAATAATTTTGGTTTAAATAATATACACTGGTTTAAAAAATAAGTTTATTGTTCTGTGTATTTAATAATTTTTAACCATAATGGTTCAACATAATTAAAACGTACACAAAATTAGTTCAGGTTTAAGCCTCGGCAAGGATAATAATTTTGTTCACATTTTTTTATTGTTTATATATATATTTTGGTTTTAATTAAGAATTATAAAAGAAATTAATAGATATATAGATAAAAACAATGTGACGTGCATGTCATTAGTGCCATGTGAGAGAGAATAAGACGACGCTACAATATAATATACGTGTCCGTCTTTCTGTCTGCACATAAATAAAATGAAATATTATGAAAATTAAAATGAATGAATAAATATTGAAAAAATATCAGTATTTAAAGAATAAAATTGACGATGTTTTTAGAAGTTGACTTTTGACAGTCAGTATTCATTGTGAATGGCGAAAATGTCGATACTTTTGAGTAATTATAGGTACCCAATTTGAATCACACATTGAACGGTTATTTGTCGTTAATAGAAATAGACGATTTTTGGAATTTTGGTCAACTTTTTTCAATTTTGTGCGGCGTATTTAAACTGTAACATAGTCACTTCATAAGTATTTTCAATTGACTATGAAAAATAGTAAATAGTTAACTACGTTTTGCTCTCGGTGTAAGAATTTTCGGCATAGTTTAATAAAATTAGTGTTCATTTTTAGACTCGTAGCGTGCAACTCAAAACTTCTGCATTTAATTAATTGTTTATTGACGAAGCCATTCAGCCAGAAATGAGCCTCATCACTGAAGATGATTTTTCGATGAAAATCCGAATCATTTTCAAGATGTTTCTCAGACCAATTCACGAACATACGACGCTTCCGGTCGTCAAACGGCTTCAGTTCTTGCGTCAATTTGATTTTGTAAGGATGTAGGCCAAGATCTTTTCGCAAAATTCGTATATCTTTCGTAAAGAGCGGCAAGAAATATGGCGTCGTTTGCTGCCCCTGTCGCTCTACTTTTGTAGCGTCCCTGTTGAAAAACCCTTTGTTTAAAGTATGCTTATTCTTATTGCATATTTTTCTATTTTTTTCTTCTATTACGAAGCGTTCAAATTAAAATTTTCAACTAAAATCCCATATTCATTTAAAACTAAATTTTAAAAATTCAATTCTTTCGTAAAAATCCAATTTTCAATAAAAATTCAATTTATCACTAAAAATCCAATTTTCCACTAAAAATTCAATTTTTACTAAAAATTTAATTTTCACTAAAAAGTAAATTTTTCACTAAAAATTTAATTGTTCACTAAAAATTAAATTTTCAACTAAAAATTAAATTTTTCACTAAAAAATCAAATTTTCACTAAAAATTTAAATTTACAAATGAAATTTTTCAATAAAATGCAATTTTTCACTAAAAATTTGAATTTTCAAATTATTGGCTCGAACATTGAAATATTACAATTGCTTTTGTATATGTTTTATAATAGTTGCCCATTATTTTCAAAAGTTTAGAGAAACTCTCATAAAATTTCCTCTGAAAACCAATTCATCAAATATAGTTATAAGAAGAAGAACACTAGAAGATCAACATTTCTCCCATTAATTGTGCTCACCTGTCAATCCGTTATTCATGTATAAAAACAAAAACAACGCTCAATTGCAATAATGTGAGAAATAATTTCTAATCATTTGCATTAATGAGTGCACGCAGCCAGTACTCTTACGGTCTTTCTCTCTGCCGCGGTCAGTTTATTGCAAGTCTGCGTTGACGTCGTCACGGTTGTCTAGAACATGTTTAGTCTCGCGAGTTTAATTTAATCGATTAAGTGAGTTGCTGAAAGTGTTAAAATTATTAAAAAGTGTTAAAAAATGTGCAATAATTTAATTTAAATAATAATAAAAGTGTCGTTAATATATATAGTGTGCAAAAAATATGAATGAAGTAAAATTAATTCACAAATTGTTGATTTCATGCATATTTTTGACAGTTTTAAAAACTTACAAAGAGTGCTTAAATTAATTGTTTGTAAATTAAATAATGTTTTAAAATTAGATTTCCATAAAATAGAAAAGAAATAAGTGTGAAAATGTAAATGTTTGAAAAAATAAAAGTGAAAAATAAGTGAAATACAAACCAGTTGGGAAGGTAAGATCACATGTGAAATTTTAAAGTAGGTGTAATTATGATAGTTAGGATTATCAAAATTATAGTCGGTCTAAGCCGACTATAAATACCCTACACATATGTGTGGTTACCACTCAAAGTGATATATAGATCACCAAGGTATACGAATCCTGAAAATAACTACAAACATTCAATCGCTGAAGAATTTCCATTCATTTGATACCCATATTTACAAATGGGTAGGTGTACCGAATTTCGATTTTTTTTTTTTGTGAACCACAAGTCTTTTCGCCGGAAAACATTATTATCATGTATTTGAGCATGATGTCAATATATATTTGACCAAAAAAGTTTACCTAAGCACGTATACATAAAAATTGATCTTTATATGTACATTTTATATGAGGTATTTGAACATAAGTGGTCGGATCATAGGTCACAATGGACCGATCTCGCCAATTTTTTCGCACATACAGCGTAGGTATATTAGTAATCTAAGTTATAAGTTTCATTTATCTAGCTCTTCAATTTTAAAAGTCTTAGGGATTTCAACAGACAGACAGACAGACGGACAGACAGACGGACAGACAGACAGACGGACAGACAGACGGACAGACGGACATCGATAAATCGACTCAGGAGGTCATGCTGATCAAGAATATATATACTTTTCCATACCGGAGATGCTTCCTTCTGGGTGTTACAAACGGCGTACCAAACTAAATATACCCTTTCACTCTTAGTGTAGGGTATAAAAACGAGTTGGGAAAGTTAGGTCGGTCTCAGGGGTAAGTAAAAAAAAAGTAATTAAAAAAAAATTGAAAAATAAAAGTGGGCGGACCGCGCCTATATTTTATGGCTTATATTTCATAGATTTGATTTTATATATATTTTTATGTATATCTTGAATAGTTTTCGAGGTATTTGTTCCAAAAGAGTTAAAAAAATGGGACTAGATTGGGATGTTAAACGATTCAACTCATTTTCAAACTAAGTTCCTACTTTTGAATAAAACATACTGTAACCAAATTTCATTGCATTCTGACCAGTATTTCTCTAGTTTCCGTTTATACAGACAGCAAGACAGACGGACAGACAGACAGACAGACAGACAGACAGACAGGCAGACAGACGGACATAACTATACGGACTCAGGTAGTGATGTTGATCAAGAATATATATACTTTTCCATACCGGCTACGATACGTTACAATATCAACACAAACTACTTTTGAATAAAACACTACTGTAACCAAATTTCATTGCATTCTGACCAGTATTTCTCAAGTTTCCGTTTATACGGACAGCAAGACAGACGGACAGACATAGCTAAACGAACTCAGGTAGTGATGTTGATCAAGAATATACATACTTTTCTATACCGGCTACGATACGTTACAATATCTGCACAAACTTAATATACCCTGTACCTCATAGGTGTAGGGTATAAAAACAATGTAAACCAAAATCAAATATCCACTTTGCAACTATATTTTTGTTATTATATTATAAAAGAAATAATCGAATGAGTTATCCACATCAAACCAACCAAAAATTTTAAAATTTTGTCAGCTCCATCTCAGAAATTTAGTAGGATGGTTTTATGACTTAAACTTTAGAAAAACCTAAAATTTCAGTTTCCTAACTGCAGTGGTTTCAGAGATATAAGTCCTTGAAATATGAAAAACTCACAAAAAATGCACAAAGTTGCGCTACCTTAACTTACTTTACCTTAGGAAATAATTAAATTATTGAAACCATTTAAACGGCCATGTAAATGTTATAAAAATGGACAAAAATGGCAATATTAAACTTTTAATATTATTGTGACCATAGGTAGATAATAATCGTAATATTATTAAAAAATAATTATCTCTATAACTCCCTTTTTTAAAAATTAAAAAAAAAATATATGTTAAAGAGTTTATTTTTGGCAACAAACTGTAAAAACTTCAGAGTGGTGTTCGGACTGTTTCCCAAGTTATTAATATAAATGTTTTATAAAGTAGACATTTTCATACGAAATTTTTATTATAAAATTTTGTAATTATTTTCTTTGTAATGTTATTAAACTATAAAAGCCATTAAAATTAATTTTATAGTATTTAAAAATAATAATTGATTGGGGTGACCATATTTGTTTGGTGACCAACCGTAAATATAGATCTTTAGGCTGAGCTTTTTTGAACTTTTTTTTTGTAAATTATTCATATTTCAAAGACTTATATCTCAAAGACTTACCATCCTGCAAAATTTCATTAATTTCTGAGATGGTAGCGATTCCCATTCACAGTAACGTGCCTCTATTGATCATCACGGAAGAAGTACGGTCCAATGACGCCGCCGGCCCATAAATCGCACCAAACCGTAATTTTTTCGGGATGCAATGATGACTCATGGAGTACGTGTGGATTGCTGTCTGACCAATAACGCATATTTTATTTATTGACGAAGCCATTCAGCCAGAAATGAGCCTCATCGCTGAAGATGATTTTTCGATGAAAATCCGAATCATTTTCAAGTTGTTGGTCAGCCCAATTCACGAACATTCGACGCTTCTGGTGGTCAAACGGCTTCAGTTCTTCCGTCAATTTGATTTTGTAAGGATGCTGGCCAAGATCTCTTCGCAAAATTCGCCACAAGGACGTCACAGAGATGCCCAATGATTAAGAACGACGTGTGAGAAACACATTTGGGCTTTCTTCAACTGAAGCCTCAGCGGCAGCAATATTCTCTACACTACGGGCACTTCTTTGTCTCACTGGCACGGGAACATTTTGTTCTGTGCCTGTGGATTTAAATTTTTCCACTAGACGCTCAATTGTTGATCTGCTAGGACGATTATGACGACCATAAATTGGACGTAGCGCTCTTAACGTTGAGGCCACTGACTCCGAATTTCGGTAGTAAATTTTAATAATTTCGACTCGTTGTTGGCTCGTATATCTTTCAATCCATGAAAATTTGTGTAGCTTCGGTCCGTCAGGATAACAAATATATATTTTAGATTTAAATTTTAATTAACTGTCATCCACCCATGCCCATGTACAGCAATGTCTTGATCAGCACGATAGTTGATACACCCACTAAGGAAACCTGCTTCCCACCAATTTGATTGGGCAAAAATGTAAAAAAAAACAAAATTTCAACAAAAGAAATATTTGTAATTTATGAAATGTCTATATTTAAATTTCCTTTACTTGACATTCCATAGTTTTTGACGTCAGCAATACAGGGTGTACATGCGCAATGCGTAATCATATTATTCTATTATTTAGAAAGAAAAAAATAAGCTAATTTTGACCTAATTTTGACCGGAAGTAAAATGAGAAGCATACTTTTAGGGGCAAATAGCAATTACATAAACCTTTGTAACTTTATTTTGTTACAAAGCTTTAAAACTGTTTTGTTTTATTTTCTTCGAAAGACTATACGTATATAATTCGTAAGGCCCAAATTGATCATGAGCTTGCATAAGTAGAAGATTCAAAGCAGTACAGGGAAAGTGTTGTTTGCAGCGTGCGTTATTTACGCTTGCTGTTATGGCTTGAATTCCGTGGGGGGGCATAGGGGGGGCAATTTTCGCGAGAATTCAGCACAACACAAGAATATACATGGGCACAGAAGCCTGAACAGAATTATATATGGTTTTTTTTAATCCCTGATATTCAGTTAATTTTGTATTTTTTTCACAAACGGGATTCTTTACAGAGAAACCGGTTACTCGACAAGATTCAGCATCCTTTAAGGATGAATATGTGTAAATATTAACAAGTTGGCAACTCTGGAAGTTAAGTTTTGAACCGTTTTGTAAGTTGATATGTCATAATTTTGACAAATGTATCACTTTTGAGGGGTTTTCACGATAACTTACAAACGGGATTCTTTACAGAGAAACCGGTTACTCGACAAGATTCAGCATCCTTTAAGGATGAATATGTGTAAATATTAACAAGTTGGCAACTCTGGAAGTTAAGTTTTGAACCGTTTTGTAAGTTGATATGTCATAATTTTGACAAATGTATCACTTTTGAGGGGTTTTCACGATAACTTACAAACGGGATTCTTTACAGAGAAACCGGTTACTCGACAAGATTCAGCATCCTTTAAGGATGAATATGTGTAAATATTAACAAGTTGGCAACTCTGGAAGTTAAGTTTTGAACCGTTTTGTAAGTTGATATGTCATAATTTTGACAAATGTATCACTTTTGAGGGGTTTTCACGATAACTTACAAACGGGATTCTTTACAGAGAAACCGGTTACTCGACAAGATTCAGCATCCTTTAAGGATGAATATGTGTAAATATTAACAAGTTGGCAACTCTGGAAGTTAAGTTTTGAACCGTTTTGTAAGTTGATATGTCATAATTTTGACAAATGTATCACTTTTGAGGGGTTTTCACGATAACTTACAAACGGGATTCTTTACAGAGAAACCGGTTACTCGACAAGATTCAGCATCCTTTAAGGATGAATATGTGTAAATATTAACAAGTTGGCAACTCTGGAAGTTAAGTTTTGAACCGTTTTGTAAGTTGATATGTCATAATTTTGACAAATGTATCACTTTTGAGGGGTTTTCACGATAACTTACAAACGGGATTCTTTACAGAGAAACCGGTTACTCGACAAGATTCAGCATCCTTTAAGGATGAATATGTGTAAATATTAACAAGTTGGCAACTCTGGAAGTTAAGTTTTGAACCGTTTTGTAAGTTGATATGTCATAATTTTGACAAATGTATCACTTTTGAGGGGTTTTCACGATAACTTACAAACGGGATTCTTTACAGAGAAACCGGTTACTCGACAAGATTCAGCATCCTTTAAGGATGAATATGTGTAAATATTAACAAGTTGGCAACTCTGGAAGTTAAGTTTTGAACCGTTTTGTAAGTTGATATGTCATAATTTTGACAAATGTATCACTTTTGAGGGGTTTTCACGATAACTTACAAACGGGATTCTTTACAGAGAAACCGGTTACTCGACAAGATTCAGCATCCTTTAAGGATGAATATGTGTAAATATTAACAAGTTGGCAACTCTGGAAGTTAAGTTTTGAACCGTTTTGTAAGTTGATATGTCATAATTTTGACAAATGTATCACTTTTGAGGGGTTTTCACGATAACTTACAAACGGGATTCTTTACAGAGAAACCGGTTACTCGACAAGATTCAGCATCCTTTAAGGATGAATATGTGTAAATATTAACAAGTTGGCAACTCTGGAAGTTAAGTTTTGAACCGTTTTGTAAGTTGATATGTCATAATTTTGACAAATGTATCACTTTTGAGGGGTTTTCACGATAACTTACAAACGGGATTCTTTACAGAGAAACCGGTTACTCGACAAGATTCAGCATCCTTTAAGGATGAATATGTGTAAATATTAACAAGTTGGCAACTCTGGAAGTTAAGTTTTGAACCGTTTTGTAAGTTGATATGTCATAATTTTGACAAATGTATCACTTTTGAGGGGTTTTCACGATAACTTACAAACGGGATTCTTTACAGAGAAACCGGTTACTCGACAAGATTCAGCATCCTTTAAGGATGAATATGTGTAAATATTAACAAGTTGGCAACTCTGGAAGTTAAGTTTTGAACCGTTTTGTAAGTTGATATGTCATAATTTTGACAAATGTATCACTTTTGAGGGGTTTTCACGATAACTTACAAACGGGATTCTTTACAGAGAAACCGGTTACTCGACAAGATTCAGCATCCTTTAAGGATGAATATGTGTAAATATTAACA
This sequence comes from Dryomyza anilis, assembly GCA_951804985.1. Taxonomy (NCBI): domain Eukaryota; kingdom Metazoa; phylum Arthropoda; class Insecta; order Diptera; family Dryomyzidae; genus Dryomyza; species Dryomyza anilis. The sequence continues at coordinate 5,154 of CATORG010000018.1, read as the reverse complement.
AGTTGGCAACTCTGGAAGTTAAGTTTTGAACCGTTTTGTAAGTTGATATGTCATAATTTTGACAAATGTATCACTTTTGAGGGGTTTTCACGATAACTTACAAACGGGATTCTTTACAGAGAAACCGGTTACTCGACAAGATTCAGCATCCTTTAAGGATGAATATGTGTAAATATTAACAAGTTGGCAACTCTGGAAGTTAAGTTTTGAACCGTTTTGTAAGTTGATATGTCATAATTTTGACAAATGTATCACTTTTGAGGGGTTTTCACGATAACTTACAAACGGGATTCTTTACAGAGAAACCGGTTACTCGACAAGATTCAGCATCCTTTAAGGATGAATATGTGTAAATATTAACAAGTTGGCAACTCTGGAAGTTAAGTTTTGAACCGTTTTGTAAGTTGATATGTCATAATTTTGACAAATGTATCACTTTTGAGGGGTTTTCACGATAACTTACAAACGGGATTCTTTACAGAGAAACCGGTTACTCGACAAGATTCAGCATCCTTTAAGGATGAATATGTGTAAATATTAACAAGTTGGCAACTCTGGAAGTTAAGTTTTGAACCGTTTTGTAAGTTGATATGTCATAATTTTGACAAATGTATCACTTTTGAGGGGTTTTCACGATAACTTACAAACGGGATTCTTTACAGAGAAACCGGTTACTCGACAAGATTCAGCATCCTTTAAGGATGAATATGTGTAAATATTAACAAGTTGGCAACTCTGGAAGTTAAGTTTTGAACCGTTTTGTAAGTTGATATGTCATAATTTTGACAAATGTATCACTTTTGAGGGGTTTTCACGATAACTTACAAACGGGATTCTTTACAGAGAAACCGGTTACTCGACAAGATTCAGCATCCTTTAAGGATGAATATGTGTAAATATTAACAAGTTGGCAACTCTGGAAGTTAAGTTTTGAACCGTTTTGTAAGTTGATATGTCATAATTTTGACAAATGTATCACTTTTGAGGGGTTTTCACGATAACTTACAAACGGGATTCTTTACAGAGAAACCGGTTACTCGACAAGATTCAGCATCCTTTAAGGATGAATATGTGTAAATATTAACAAGTTGGCAACTCTGGAAGTTAAGTTTTGAACCGTTTTGTAAGTTGATATGTCATAATTTTGACAAATGTATCACTTTTGAGGGGTTTTCACGATAACTTACAAACGGGATTCTTTACAGAGAAACCGGTTACTCGACAAGATTCAGCATCCTTTAAGGATGAATATGTGTAAATATTAACAAGTTGGCAACTCTGGAAGTTAAGTTTTGAACCGTTTTGTAAGTTGATATGTCATAATTTTGACAAATGTATCACTTTTGAGGGGTTTTCACGATAACTTACAAACGGGATTCTTTACAGAGAAACCGGTTACTCGACAAGATTCAGCATCCTTTAAGGATGAATATGTGTAAATATTAACAAGTTGGCAACTCTGGAAGTTAAGTTTTGAACCGTTTTGTAAGTTGATATGTCATAATTTTGACAAATGTATCACTTTTGAGGGGTTTTCACGATAACTTACAAACGGGATTCTTTACAGAGAAACCGGTTACTCGACAAGATTCAGCATCCTTTAAGGATGAATATGTGTAAATATTAACAAGTTGGCAACTCTGGAAGTTAAGTTTTGAACCGTTTTGTAAGTTGATATGTCATAATTTTGACAAATGTATCACTTTTGAGGGGTTTTCACGATAACTTACAAACGGGATTCTTTACAGAGAAACCGGTTACTCGACAAGATTCAGCATCCTTTAAGGATGAATATGTGTAAATATTAACAAGTTGGCAACTCTGGAAGTTAAGTTTTGAACCGTTTTGTAAGTTGATATGTCATAATTTTGACAAATGTATCACTTTTGAGGGGTTTTCACGATAACTTACAAACGGGATTCTTTACAGAGAAACCGGTTACTCGACAAGATTCAGCATCCTTTAAGGATGAATATGTGTAAATATTAACAAGTTGGCAACTCTGGAAGTTAAGTTTTGAACCGTTTTGTAAGTTGATATGTCATAATTTTGACAAATGTATCACTTTTGAGGGGTTTTCACGATAACTTACAAACGGGATTCTTTACAGAGAAACCGGTTACTCGACAAGATTCAGCATCCTTTAAGGATGAATATGTGTAAATATTAACAAGTTGGCAACTCTGGAAGTTAAGTTTTGAACCGTTTTGTAAGTTGATATGTCATAATTTTGACAAATGTATCACTTTTGAGGGGTTTTCACGATAACTTACAAACGGGATTCTTTACAGAGAAACCGGTTACTCGACAAGATTCAGCATCCTTTAAGGATGAATATGTGTAAATATTAACAAGTTGGCAACTCTGGAAGTTAAGTTTTGAACCGTTTTGTAAGTTGATATGTCATAATTTTGACAAATGTATCACTTTTGAGGGGTTTTCACGATAACTTACAAACGGGATTCTTTACAGAGAAACCGGTTACTCGACAAGATTCAGCATCCTTTAAGGATGAATATGTGTAAATATTAACAAGTTGGCAACTCTGGAAGTTAAGTTTTGAACCGTTTTGTAAGTTGATATGTCATAATTTTGACAAATGTATCACTTTTGAGGGGTTTTCACGATAACTTACAAACGGGATTCTTTACAGAGAAACCGGTTACTCGACAAGATTCAGCATCCTTTAAGGATGAATATGTGTAAATATTAACAAGTTGGCAACTCTGGAAGTTAAGTTTTGAACCGTTTTGTAAGTTGATATGTCATAATTTTGACAAATGTATCACTTTTGAGGGGTTTTCACGATAACTTACAAACGGGATTCTTTACAGAGAAACCGGTTACTCGACAAGATTCAGCATCCTTTAAGGATGAATATGTGTAAATATTAACAAGTTGGCAACTCTGGAAGTTAAGTTTTGAACCGTTTTGTAAGTTGATATGTCATAATTTTGACAAATGTATCACTTTTGAGGGGTTTTCACGATAACTTACAAACGGGATTCTTTACAGAGAAACCGGTTACTCGACAAGATTCAGCATCCTTTAAGGATGAATATGTGTAAATATTAACAAGTTGGCAACTCTGGAAGTTAAGTTTTGAACCGTTTTGTAAGTTGATATGTCATAATTTTGACAAATGTATCACTTTTGAGGGGTTTTCACGATAACTTACAAACGGGATTCTTTACAGAGAAACCGGTTACTCGACAAGATTCAGCATCCTTTAAGGATGAATATGTGTAAATATTAACAAGTTGGCAACTCTGGAAGTTAAGTTTTGAACCGTTTTGTAAGTTGATATGTCATAATTTTGACAAATGTATCACTTTTGAGGGGTTTTCACGATAACTTACAAACGGGATTCTTTACAGAGAAACCGGTTACTCGACAAGATTCAGCATCCTTTAAGGATGAATATGTGTAAATATTAACAAGTTGGCAACTCTGGAAGTTAAGTTTTGAACCGTTTTGTAAGTTGATATGTCATAATTTTGACAAATGTATCACTTTTGAGGGGTTTTCACGATAACTTACAAACGGGATTCTTTACAGAGAAACCGGTTACTCGACAAGATTCAGCATCCTTTAAGGATGAATATGTGTAAATATTAACAAGTTGGCAACTCTGGAAGTTAAGTTTTGAACCGTTTTGTAAGTTGATATGTCATAATTTTGACAAATGTATCACTTTTGAGGGGTTTTCACGATAACTTACAAACGGGATTCTTTACAGAGAAACCGGTTACTCGACAAGATTCAGCATCCTTTAAGGATGAATATGTGTAAATATTAACAAGTTGGCAACTCTGGAAGTTAAGTTTTGAACCGTTTTGTAAGTTGATATGTCATAATTTTGACAAATGTATCACTTTTGAGGGTTTTCACGATAACTTACAAACGGGATTCTTTACAGAGAAACCGGTTACTCGACAAGATTCAGCATCCTTTAAGGATGAATATGTGTAAATATTAACAAGTTGGCAACTCTGGAAGTTAAGTTTTGAACCGTTTTGTAAGTTGATATGTCATAATTTTGACAAATGTATCACTTTTGAGGGGTTTTCACGATAACTTACAAACGGGATTCTTTACAGAGAAACCGGTTACTCGACAAGATTCAGCATCCTTTAAGGATGAATATGTGTAAATATTAACAAGTTGGCAACTCTGGAAGTTAAGTTTTGAACCGTTTTGTAAGTTGATATGTCATAATTTTGACAAATGTATCACTTTTGAGGGGTTTTCACGATAACTTACAAACGGGATTCTTTACAGAGAAACCGGTTACTCGACAAGATTCAGCATCCTTTAAGGATGAATATGTGTAAATATTAACAAGTTGGCAACTCTGGAAGTTAAGTTTTGAACCGTTTTGTAAGTTGATATGTCATAATTTTGACAAATGTATCACTTTTGAGGGGTTTTCACGATAACTTACAAACGGGATTCTTTACAGAGAAACCGGTTACTCGACAAGATTCAGCATCCTTTAAGGATGAATATGTGTAAATATTAACAAGTTGGCAACTCTGGAAGTTAAGTTTTGAACCGTTTTGTAAGTTGATATGTCATAATTTTGACAAATGTATCACTTTTGAGGGGTTTTCACGATAACTTACAAACGGGATTCTTTACAGAGAAACCGGTTACTCGACAAGATTCAGCATCCTTTAAGGATGAATATGTGTAAATATTAACAAGTTGGCAACTCTGGAAGTTAAGTTTTGAACCGTTTTGTAAGTTGATATGTCATAATTTTGACAAATGTATCACTTTTGAGGGGTTTTCACGATAACTTACAAACGGGATTCTTTACAGAGAAACCGGTTACTCGACAAGATTCAGCATCCTTTAAGGATGAATATGTGTAAATATTAACAAGTTGGCAACTCTGGAAGTTAAGTTTTGAACCGTTTTGTAAGTTGATATGTCATAATTTTGACAAATGTATCACTTTTGAGGGGTTTTCACGATAACTTACAAACGGGATTCTTTACAGAGAAACCGGTTACTCGACAAGATTCAGCATCCTTTAAGGATGAATATGTGTAAATATTAACAAGTTGGCAACTCTGGAAGTTAAGTTTTGAACCGTTTTGTAAGTTGATATGTCATAATTTTGACAAATGTATCACTTTTGAGGGGTTT
>CATORG010000017.1:0-47500 GCA_951804985.1 Dryomyza anilis | reverse complement strand
GGGTTGTCATTGTGTCTTGCAGTACTCTACTGTTGACGGACCATATTGCAGATGTATTGCAACTGTCAGCCACCCAACTACTTGTATCAACGTTGCTGTACGTCTCACTAAGTAGTGCAATATCTATATTCAACTCACGCATACTCTATTTGAGGAGATCCTGGGTTGCTCGGCAATGATTGCAATTCAACTGCAACACTCTCATCTTCTTGATGCGAGTTTTTGGAGCTCTTTCCTGTTCTTAGGACAGTTAAATGCTCCCGTAGCATGATCACTGTTAGCATCAGTTTTACTACAAAGCAAACACATCGGGTTTTTCACACACGTCTTTACATTGTGTCCGTCTTCACCACACCCTATGTAATTATTGGAGTATTCATTTGGGCTCTTACAATTTGTTGCTAAATGCCCAAAGTCCAAGCATTTGAAGCATCTTCTTGGTTGTATTCTTTCGCGAATTCGACATACGACCCATCCAATACGTATCTTCGCAGCCTTTACAAGGTGAGTTGCCAAGTCAGCACTCAATCCAACAGTGGCAATTTGCGTGCCGCCATAGGCTTTCCTCAACGATTTTATTGCTGACATCTGCAGCATTTTAAACATCTCGTCTTGTTTCAAAAGTGCCTTTCAAAAGTATCTCTGATCTCAATAACCACTTCATGTGATAGTGACCGTACTTCTGCGGATGTACCAAGGACCTCTTCGATAGTATGCCTGAATTCACCTGTATTCTGGTGGGGAGGTTTATTAAGCTCCAGGAGCAATTCGCCTTTCGTTATTTTCCGGACTTTCCTGATGTTTTGACCAAGAATTTCTAATTTAGGATCACTATTAACTTTTCGGAGTATGTCAGCATACGACGTTTCTCCATAAGTCTGGATGACAAGGGCATCAGGACGGGCAGGCTTCCTTCGGACAGACCCCTTTGGGGCAGGCCGCTTTCTCTTCTTTGCTTTGGGGCCCACTTCTACCCATTTAGAGTTTGCCTCATCCTTAGCTTCTTCTGGCTTGTCACTCGATGTTCTGCCAGTTGTTGTACTGGGTATGTCATCTTTTACCATCTTCTGTGGACTTGTTTTCTTCTTCTTCTTTGGCTTGTTGCCTTTTGGACTAAGGGGGTAGATCTCGCGATCACCGTCTTCCTCATAAATGGGTTTTCAAGACCATTTCCTTCTTTCCCTTTCTTTATTATGTTTTTGTTCCATTATTCTATTTGGTCTCAACTCAAGACCGCTATATCCGTTCGTTGTATATGTATATTGTCGGGAAAATTCAGTCTACGGAAAACTGTTCTATGAGTTCGTATCGCTGGATTATGAACAAAATGAAAACACACTAATATTTGGTTTTAACTAGTATAAATTAACTTTATTATCTTAAATGACAACTTAATAACAATCACTTATAACCACTGCTGTATTACTACAATTTATCTTTACAATGTTCGCTCACGTAATGCACTAGTTCACTATCAAATCACAACTGAAGTGCTGTACCTCAGATGCGGCTCGCTTATATACTGCATGCATCAGTTCGACACGTTTCGACAAGCTTTGACTTGTTTCGAGAACTTTCTACTCGTTTCGTGAATGACGCATGCTATTGGAATCTCATTCGCACTCATGTGATTTAATGTGTAGATCTTCCGTCTCTTTCTAACACATTGACTAGTGCGCTGAATTGTCTTGCGTTTTAATGTGTAGATCTTTCGTCTCTTTCTAACACATTGCTTAGTGCGCTGAATTGTCTTGCGTCTCATTAATTATTGTTGATTGCTTGCACTATGGGGCAAATTACATCTTTTCGTAACACTGCCCTCCACCTAAATCTGTTCGGCCCGAACATATGTTAATCCTCTCTCTCTCTATACGGTGCCAACCTTTTTAAATGTACTACTTTCATTTTCGTCTAATTCTTTTAATTATCTTATATGGTCCTTCCCAGTGTGTTTGTAGCTTAGGGGAGAAGCTTTTCTTCCTTTGTGGGTTATAGAGCAAAACAAGCTCTCCTTCCGTAAATCCCTCTGAATTTGTGCGCAAGTCGTATCTGGCCTTCATCTTATCACTCGCAAATTTTGTACGCTGTCTTACAAATTGATGCACTTTGTTCATTTCTTCACTTTTTCTTTAAACATTATTGTGTATAGGAATTCAAGCTGAAGGACTCGCACCACACTTTAAATCTGCAGGTAATCTTAAGTCTGTTACAAAAAACAATTTTAGATGGTGAAGCTGCTGTGGTATCATGAACTGCCTTTCGATAAGCCAAGAGAAATAGTGGTATGTGTGTATCCCAATCTTTTTGATTTTTATCAACCACTTTTCTGAGATACTCTTCCAAAGTCCGATTGAATCTCTCTACCATGCCATCAGATTGCGGGTGCAATGGCGTTGTTCGTGTTTTGTGTATGTTGAGAACTTTGCATACTTCTTTAAATACAGCAGCCTCAAAATTTCTTCCTTGATCTAAATGCAATTCCAACGGTAATCCAAAACGGCTTACCCAGTTGTTAACTAATGCCTTCGCAACTGTTGTGGCTTCTTGATTTGCCATGGGATACACTTCGGGCCACTTGCTGAAGTAGTCAATGACGACAAGGACATATTGGAAATGGCCCAGCGACATCCATGGCAATACGCTCGAATGGTGCTCCCACGTTGTACTGATGCATCCTGCCACGACTTCTGACTGTTGGTCCTTTTGCTGGTACACATTGCGGGCAACTGCGAATCCAATCGGCGACTGACTCTTGGCATCCAATCCAATAAAAGCGTTTCTTTACCTTCTCGACCGTTTTATTAATGCCTAAATGACCACCACTAGATCCACCAAGGTATTCCGCAAATATTTCTATTATTTTTGACTTGGGAACAACAATAAAACTTCGAGCGGATGTGCCACCTTCATTTTCCCATACACGATATAAGCAACCATGTTTCAGCTTTAAGCTCTGCCACTGTGCCCAGTAAGCTTTAGTTATTGGGGTGTCGGCAGCTATATCTTCCCATGGTGGTTTCCTTTGCTGTTCCTTGAACATTATGATTTTTGTGATGTCGGGATCACTCTTTTGATCAATTTGAATTGGTTCCGGAGTCCATTTTTCATCGGGCGAAACATTTAGCAAACGAATGTTAAATATATTTTGTTTTCTTTCCGCTCTTTAACAATGTCTGCATTCTAGTTTACATGGACGTCGTGACAGAGCATCTGCATTTCCATGATTTCCTCCATTACTATGTTTGATTGAGAAATCGTAGCTCTGTAAACGTTCTATCCAACGTGCCCCGCAGATCTGACTCGTTTTAGTTTAAAGGTTGATTGATATTTACGCTTTTTTGGACATGATCCTGTCTTTCTTCATGTCTGGTTTCTTCTGCAGATTGATTTATTGAGCGCTTGCCTTTTTTACGACAGTCACGTGCCATATGCCCATATGTATCACAGTTGTAACATTTACCTTTGAATTGGGTATCTTTATTGGCTGATGTGTGTTCGGTTTTAACGCCTGCTTTAATTGCTTGGCACACTACTTGAAATAAATCATCGTTCTCGACATCAATTCAACGCGTATGCCCTCAACAAACGCTTCGATCTTGCACTTTTCTATGAAATCACTCGTTGAATCTGCATACGACAAATGCGCAAGCCTCTCGACGTCCGCTGCATACGCCTGCAATGTTTCACCATTTCTTTACATTCGGCCCTTTAGTTCCATTCTGTAGATCTGTTTCATGTGATCACTGCCGTATTTACGTTGCAGTGCAGACATAACCGCTGTGTAACTGTTTCTATCGCTTTCTGGAACAGTCTGTAATACTTCGGCTGCGCCTCCTTTTAGCGCCACGATAAGAGCTGCTACGCTGTCCTCATTGTTCCACCGATTACTTACAGCCGTGGTTTCAAATTCCATCGTAAATCGGTGACTTTAGCCTCGTACCACTAACAAAATGCTGTGTGGGTCCATTTAACTGCATTATATCGAAGTCCTTTTGAATTTTCTGTGGCTTTTTGTCGATTTCATGATATTTCTCATCAACGTTATCTCCCAATCTTTGAATCTTATCGCCAACGCTCACTTTCATGTCATTTACATGCTCCTCATGCTCCTTTACTTTGACATGGAGCATATTCGAAACCTCCAGAAGTTGCTTCGAATGTTCCTGCATCTTTTCCTCCATTTTTATTTGATGTTTGTTGGAATTCTCTAGAAGTTTCTGTTCCATTTTGCTGGAATTTCTTGAAATTTCTTTTCAATTTGGTTGGAATTTTCTTGAAGCTTCTGTTCCATTTTGTTGAAATTTTCTTGAAATTTTTGATCTAATTTGTTGGATATTATCTGAAACTGTTGCTGCATAGCTCCGATCATAGTACTTGGGTCGGTACTTTCTCCTCCGTGTCCAGATTTTTCGATGACGATGCTGCAGCTTCAATTTCAAATTCGTGCTCCGCGAGAAGAATGCCTTGGGCCTCCAATTCTTTCATGAGGCGCTTCAGTAGCTCTACTTTTGTACCAGCAGTTGCAAGATTACGAATCGACAGCTTTTTCTTTAGCTGGTCGACTTTAAGTTGATCAAATTTAACCATTTTGTATCACAATCCCACTTCTGACTCCAATGTTACGAAAATTCAGTCTACGGAAAACTGTTCTATGAGTTCGTATCGCTGGATTGTGTACAAAATAAAAACATACTAATATTTGGTTTTAACTAGTATTATCTTTCTCGCACACTGCCTCAGTGCGCTGAATGATCTTCTGTTTCTTTCTAACACATGCTTAGTGCGCTGAATTGTCTTGCGTCTCACTAATTACACTACACAACAAAATGAGAAAAAATGTTTGCGCTGTAAATTCCATTATATTTGTATTATTGGAAATGATTCGCAGAATTTGAATATATGAATTAAAAAAAATTCTACGGATAGTTTACGAGATATCGGGCAATAACTTTTGTACTGAGCTTTCAAAAAGGTGGACACATAAATGTGTAAATATCTCACGTTTAATAAAACCCATAAACTCAATTGTTATATCGAATGAAAGATAATTAAATATTCAATAAACATTTCTTACAATGGTTTGGAATTGGTTTACTGGTTGAAGAGAACTCTATAGAAGAACTCGAAAAATGTAAATTTTGTCGACCAACATTTTATTAAAAAATGAATTTAAAAAATGGCGAAAAATTGAAAACGCAATATGATGCACAGTTTGCAATATTGCAAAATTGGCTTGTACATTTTTAAAGAAAATGATGTAAAAAGTAAAGAAATCTATGGATACGTTTTGAGAACAGAAATCATGTGAAAGCATTACAATTATGTATTAACTAAAAAAATCGCTTAATATGTTTATACCCTATATCCATGGGTTACAAGTTATAAAATATAAGTGAGGATATTTTAGCGCCTCTTAGTAGGCGTGACTGGTATGAAAAAGTATATATTTTCTTGGTCAACATCACTTTCCGAGTCGATTTAGTCAACGTAATCTACTACATTCACTACGAGATATGGGTTTACTTTTTTGGATCACATATCTCGTTAAGTATTAAAGATAAAGTTATAAAATTTTAAATTAATTACAACCAGTCATCTATCAATAGGTGCTCAAAAAATAATCGTGATCCGCTCACATTTTTTATTTTTTATTTTTATGCCTATTTGTATAGCACTCAATTATATTGCTTTCACATAACTTTTTTTATCTTCAAATGTTACCCATATATTTTTGTCATTTATAGCTCAATTTCTTCGACGGAGTGTGAACTAATTTTGAAAAATTAAAATTTGTGCATCATCTTACTTTCTCGATTTTTTTTCCATTTTTTTAAATGAATTTTTTCTTAAATTTTTGTTGAAAAAAAATGTTTTTTAGTTCTTCTTTCGAGTTATCTTAAACTAATAAACCAAAAATGTTCTAAGAAATGTTTATTCGATATTGGATTAACTTTCATTCGATATAACATTTGATCACATGTGTTATAATAACGCGAGATATTTGCAAATATATTTTGCAAAAATAACCTTGACTGTTGCGCAGAATGGCTGTTGTGTAGTGATATTAAAATTTCTTGAATATTTTTAAATGTTATTTCTGACAACACATTCGGAAAATACATTGTTTTCTTTTTTTTTATCGCATTTTATTTTTCATTTAATTTGATATAAAAATTAATTCACTTTATCAACAGCCATCAGTGCTGCGAAAAACTGATACGTTTTGAATATAAATATTTGTTTGATTTTATAGTGTTATCGTTTTGAATTTAATGAAAATTATAATTCAAAAGATGAGGCAGGCCGCATTTGTTTACCTTAAGAAAAAAATCGTTCGTTTTTATACCCTACACTACCCCTTGTGACCTATATACCACTTTGAATGGTTACCACACATATGTGTAGGGTATTTATAGTCGGCTTAGACCGACTATAATTTTGATAATCCTAACTATCATAATTACACCTACTTTAAAATTTCCCATGTGATCTAACCTTCCCAACTGGTTTATTTATAACTTTAAAAAAACTCCCTATATCTATAAAAAAACCAAAATATAATTAAATCTAGTTTTAAAAACTCCCTTTTTTTAAATTAAAAAACAAATAATTAAAATTTTAACCACTTACCATTTTGGTTACTTTTCTTTCTCGTTCAACTTCCTTCGTCCTTCTTTCCACTCTTGGTCCTTGAGAGGTTGGTACCGACGTACCTTGCTGCGCCAAATGTTGTAAATTTTTGATGAATTACTTTAGAAATTTTAATTAAGAAACAGTTTTTAGTTTTAAGTTGAATTTACACTTTTATTGCGTTATTAACGTTATTACCTCCACTTGAGGTTGACTAAACTACAATCTTTTCAATTGCAACGAAAGGTCTTAACAATACCTTCGTTGCAAGCATTTCTTAATTCTATTTTCATAATGATCTAGTGAATTTTCCCTTTTGAAGAAAGCCCGATTTGCACTTTTTGGCTGACACCAATTGCGAAATATCAGAATTGTTGGCAAACGCTGCTCTGCTTAATTTAACATAGCCCCCTAATCATGTGATAAATTATATTGCAAGCCTCTGTTAACTGTGCAAGAGGTGTGGTCTTAGTAAAGCTTTAGCGCTTTGCCAAATTATCGCAAGCTTCTGTTACCTGTGCAAGCTAACTTTAAAGAGTTGTGGTCTATGCATAGCTTTAGCGTTGTGCCAAATTGTTATCATTGTTGCCAACGTGAAGCGTTGGGACAATGCTATGAACATGTTGCTGTACAACATGAGTTCAACATGATGCGCTCAACATGTGTACAGCAACATCCAAAACTGAATGAGTAGTGAAGAACCATAAAGAAAAGAAAAATGTGTGAACTAATTCACAACAATATATATAGTAATATATTAAATACTAGTCTATGAGGCCTACTATTTTCGAACATTTTCACTTTATTTTTTTATGTTTGAAGTACGTAAACATTCTTAAATTGCATACATATTTACAGAAAATACATACATGAGAAGAATGTAATAATTTTTCAATATAAAAATATTTGTATTGCAGTTAGGTTGAAAAATATTCAATATATTTGAATACCCATTACTTCGATGATTAACATATACATAACCAAAATTTTATACTTATTTTAAAATGTAATAGGGCCTAAAAGTTACATTATGCTGCTAGAGTTTACTACAAAATATTTCAGTCGAAAAAAAAAATAATTGATACTGAAGATTTTGGTGGGTGTTTTCAACTTCAAGGAGCAATTCATCTGCAATGTGCGAATACAGGACATTATTTTTTTTTTAAACAATTTTTTGTTGTAAACTCTAGCAGCTCATTGTACCTTTATTATATATTAAATAAAAACTAGTCTATAAGGCCTACTATTTTCAAACATTTTCACTCTTAAATTGCATAAATATAACTTGCTTATTTACAGAAAATACCATGAGAAGAATGTAATAATTTTTCAATATAAAAATATTTGTATTGCAGTTAGGTTGAAAAATATTCAATATATTTGAATACCCATTACTTCGATGATTGACATATACATAACCAAAATTTTATACTTATTTTAAAATGTAATAGGGCCTAAAAGTTACATTGTGCTGCTAGAGTTTACTACAAAATATTTCAGTCGGAAAAAAAAATAATTAATACTGAAGATTTTGGTGGGTGTTTTCAACTTCAAGGAGCAATTCATCTGCAATGTGCGAATACAGGACATCATTTTGTTTAAACAATTTTTTATTGTAAACTCTAGCAGTTCATTGTACCTTTTAGGCCCCAATTTACATTATCTTGTTATTTATAGACAAGTTTATGAAATTAACGCTGTTCAAACGTCAGAGAAAATTAATTAACAAAAAAAAACCTAGTTAATCTATATTTTTCCGTATTGGAGCATTACACTGCTCGACAAAATTCAAATTTTGACATGGTGCGGTAAAAGTTACAACAAATACATTTGTAGAGCTGATTCCGAAAATGGCATCAGTTTAGTAAAATTGGCTCTAGTTTTTGAGATATGGCCCATTTTATAATCTCCCATTATTTTAGTCTTCTTTTATTTTTAAAATTCAAATAAAAATGAAATTATCTTTTAGAGATAAGACGTATGAAAAACTTTATTACAGTTTGTAAGACAAAACCAGTTGGGAAGGTTAGATCACATGGGAAATTTTAAAGTAGGGACATTTTTAGTATGCGTTATTATGATAGTTAGGATTATCAAATTAGACCGACTATAAATACCCTACACATATGTGTGGTTACCATTCAAAGCGGTATATAGGTCACCAGGGTATACGAATCCTGAGAATAAATACAAACTTTCAAACGCTGAAGAATTTCTATTCATTTGATACCCATACTTACAAATGGGTAGGTGTACCGAATTTCGATTTTTTTTTTTGAACCACAAGTCGTTTTGCGGGAAAACATTATTTTCATGCATTTGAGCATGAAGTCAATATTTAGTTGACCAAAAAAGTTTACCTATGCACGTATACAGTAAAATTCACCAGTAGATGCATGTTTTATATGAGGTATTTGAACTTAAGTGGTCTATTCACAGGTCACAATAGACTGATCATTCCCACTGACAGACAGCGTAGATATATATGTGTAATCTAATTTAGGAGTTTCATTTTTTTAGCTCTTTTAGTTTTTCTGTAATCAAGATTTCAACAGACGGACAGATAGACGGACGGACATCGCTAAATCGACTCAGGAGGTCATGCTTATCAAGAATATATATATATATACTTTTCCATAACGGAGATGCTTGCTACTGGGTGTTACAAACCATACTGAATATACCCTTTCACTCTTAGTGTAGTGTATCACATTACATGTCTTACAAAAACATGTGAGTAGATTGTTTGTTTATTTGCGGTGTGGTATAGTCCCTTGATGGATTTGACTCGCAATTTATAATTGCTGATGCCTCTTGACACCGGCCTATCACTGTGCCCTTTTTGATTAATTTTGACGAGTTTTCCAAATTGAGAATTCTTATAGGTACAATTTTGTCTTTCGCCGCCTCAACAAGTGTTCTTCCTACACTATATTACTTTTATAATATTCTTCGTTTGCTTCAATAACCCATAATTTTCTTATCCCGCAATCTCCATTTAATTTCGCTCAAACAATTGCTTCTGAGTTAGGTGGTATTTGTCTATTTTTATAGGAAATAATTTGTTAAATTTTCGGGCTCTGGTCACAATCAAAGTTTAGTTGGATCTCCGTGTTGGCATAACTCAAAATTTGTCTAGTTAAATCAAGTGTGAAACCGTTCCTTATCATGAAGTCCATGCCAAGTATTATTACGTCTACTGTTTCCGCCACAATAAAATCATGCTTAACTGTCGTAGTACCAATCGTGATTTTCTTGGTAATCTTTCCTCTGATAAGGGCCTCTTTACCAGTAGCTGTTTGCAATCTTATTCCTATAAGTGGCTCTAGTTCGTCCTTAACCACTTATTATTGAGTGTGAAGCTCCCGTCTTTCTTCATGTCTGTGTTCCTCTAGATATTGAGTTATTGAGCGTTTGCGTTTTTTACGACAGCCATGTGCCCATATGTATCACAGTTGTAACATTTACCTTTAAATTGAGTTTCACGGTTTGCATGGCGGGTCCTAAGAAGAATCTTAGGGAGGTGTGACACATAAAATTTCCGAATAGAATTTTTTTATTTTTTATTAAATTTTTATTAAAAAAATACATAATAATTGAATTCATTTAACATAGGAAAAGAGTCGTACACCGGCTAAATATACTGCATAAATATACAGTCAAATAAAAAAGATTTGTTAGCAAATAATAAATAATTTTCATTAAACAAAAACTGAAACAATACATTTTTGAAAACTTCATAATTTATATTTTGAATATATCAAAAGTTCTTTTCATTATGATTTAAAGTAATTAGTAATTAGGGTATCCTCAATCCGTACTCAACGTGTCGTTTTAAACACGCAGAGAAAAATTTTTTTTTCGGCAAACATAATATATTTACAATCGTAAATTTAATGTCTTTAACAGGATTTTACTTTTAATTCCAAATTATTTGAATTATTTTTGTACTAATTTCAAGACTTATGGTATGGATTTATTTTAAAATCTTCTAAATGCATGTATGTAACGTGTAATATTTGTTTGCTGCAAAACATAATTTATCCCTGTGTATACATGAATCAAAATTGTAATCACACGATATGCTGCGGATGTTATTCGCTCAAATCTTTGGGCAGACAATATTTTTGTTTCCGAATTCAAACAAAAAAAAGTCAACAAACTAACTGCACACCAAAATTGAAAAAACTAGAGCGAATCACCCTTTACTATTAAAACGTAAGGGGTTTGCGCTCAAAGACTCGAGATATTTTTTTAGCTACTTAAACTTTTGAATAAGATCTCATAGCATTAACTGAGACTTGGTTAAATAATAGCTATTTAAGTATTGAAATATTTGATAATAGTTTCAATATCTTTAGAAAAGATCGGTTTGAGTGTGAATATTCTCCAGTCGGTGGTGGTGTTTTAATTGCAGTCAAGAATACTTTTATAAGTTCCTTAGTAGAAATACCTGTTGCTTCTACATTAGAGCTTATTTGTGTAAAGATTGTATTACACAATTCCTGTGTATATAACTTAAATGCATATATTCCTCCTAAAAGTAATGTTGAAGCCTTTGAGACTTTATCGAAGTCAGTTGATTTTGTACTAGATATACTTAATAGTTCTGACGATATTTTAATGATGGGAGATTTTAATCTACCTGATTTAAAATGGGATAGATCTGACGATGATACATATTATTGTGCATCTAACTCTAAAACCCGACAAGAACAAATTTTTGTTGACACTATCTCATCTGACTTACAACAAGTATGTTGTATTACTAACTGTCTAGATAGACAACTTCACCTGGTTTTTACTACTGACAGTAATAATTCGGTTGTTAAACGGTCTATTCATGCTCTAACAGGCATTTATAATTATCATCCACCTTTAACAATTTATTACCAATCTGATAGAGATAATATAATTAATTCTCGCTCTTCAGATAAAGTATATGAATTTAATTTTGCTAAAGCAGATTATGCTAAAATGAATGAATTGTTATTTGCAGAACGTGATTTTTTATCAAACTATATTGACAATAATCAACTCGATTGTTCCATAAATTTCTTTTACTTTGAACTATTTTCTTGTATTGCACTATCGGTACCTTACAGTCTGAAATTTTCTAAGCAATCATCGTATCCATGGTACACCAAAGAATTAAAGAATTTACGTAATTCTAGGAATAGAGCATGGAATAGATATGTCAATAGTCAAAATCCTAATGACCTATAAACATACACTATCATGTTTCTGGAATTTAAAAGTAAATTAGCTTCACTATATTCTGATTATGTTGAAAAAATGAAGCTTAAAATATTATCAGACCCTAAGAAGTTTTGGGGTTTTATTAATACTAAAAAGAAAAGTGATGGTTTTCCAGCATCATTTAAAAATAACGAGGAGTTCACGAGTGACCCTGATATTATATGTGGCTTATTTGCTAGCCTTTTTAAGCAGTCGTTTAGTAGTGATCCGTTCATTATTGATAATAACTATTTTCAATACATGCACTCAGTACCCAAAACTTCACTAGATTCTATGTCCTTTATACCGGATTTAATCTTGCAATACATTTCGTCAATTGATGATGATTATAGCTCTGGGCCAGACGGTATTCCTGCTACAGTTTTAAATAACTGCGATGCGTCGTTATGTATGCCCCTTAGTATCATATTAAATAAATCAATTAATGAAGGTAATTTTCCACAATTTTGGAAAAACTCATTTATAAGTCCAATTTTTAAAAAAGGGTGCAAAAACGATGTTACCAATTATAGACCAATTGCTAAACTCTCATCTATCCCGAAATTGTTTGAACGCATTGTGTATGATCATGTAAAAATTCATTGTATACATGTAATTACAACACGTCAGCATGGATTTGTTACCGGTAGATCCACGGTATCAAACCTACTGGATTTCACCTCATTCACAACTGACGAAATCGAGTCAGGAAATCAAGTTGATTGCATATATACAGACTTCCGTAAAGCTTTCGACAAACTTCCTCACAATTTAATTTTGTTCAAATTAAAGATACTTGGTTTTCCAGAATTCTTTGTGAAATGGATACAATCTTATTTATCTGATCGGTCATATCTAATACGTTTCAGAAAAGTTTCATCTTCACCTTTTGTTGCAACATCCGGGGTACCTCAGGGTAGCCATCTTGGAACTCTTTTATTTATTTTGGCGATTAATGATGTCATATACAATATAAAGTACTCCAATCTATTAATTTATGCCGATGACATGAAAATTTATAAGGCTATCAAGAAGATGAGAAGGATGCTAAATTACTGCAGACAGATTTAAATTTTTTTGAGATTTGGTGTTTTAATAACCATTAATCCAGATAAGTGTCAGTCTATGATATTTTCTCGAAAGAGAAACAATATAGAGTATAACTATATGTTAAAAGAGGAAAATGTTAGTCGAGTACATATAGTAATAGATCTAGGTCTGTTTGTTGATCCCACTTTATCGTTCAAACTTCATATTGAACATATATGGTTTTATCAAGCGCTGGGCTAAAGAATTTAATAGTCCTTTGACTACATTAACTCTATATAATACTCTAGTACGTTGTCATCTAGAATATGCAAGTCAAGTATGGTCTCCTTTTTATAAAGAGCACACTGATCGTATCGAACGTATACAAAAAAACTTTGTACGATTCGCTCTCAATGGTTTAAATTGGGTGGATAATTACAATCTTCCACCATACGAGGATCGGCTGAAGCTATTAAACTTGAAATCACTTGAAGATCGAAGAAAAAATGCTGATGTAATCTATATCTATATAAACTCATTACTGGTAAATTGGATTCACCAAAGCTTCTACGATATATAACCTTTAACCAAAATCGTAGATGTAGTAGAAATCGTGATACATTATTCTATCTTCCATTTAGTAGAACAAATTATGTTGTATCATCACCTTTTAACCTTATGTGTAATATAGTTAATAATTGCAGAGAAAGACAACTTAAATGTAGATTGAAGCTTTAATAACAAAAATAATATTGTAGATATTTTACCAACTGCATGCGTTTGTTACGAGCCCAACTACTATTAGTGGGTAACTTTTTCCAAGCATTTATGCTTTGAAAGTGCAAGCTAGCTGTATTAACTAAAACTCGATTATAATATCCAACCGGAATTTGGATCATATCAAAGTGGGCGTGGAAAAAAATTGTCATGTCTTGGAAAAAGTAGGACTAACATTTACAAAAATTCCTTTAAAAATATACTGTTTCCTTTAACACTTTTCTTTAAACACAATTATTTGGAATATGGGAGTGGCAAAATTAAATTTAAAAACTGAAAATAGCTTACATACACGTTAACACGATCACGAAGATTTTTTTGAGCAGATAATTTCCGGAACACTGAAAAATAATTTTTGTATTTTTTATGTGTTACAATTATAAAAATGGTACATTTTTGTATATAATAGTCAACCAATTTTTTCAGTATATTATATTGCAATATGACACTGTTAGAAGCGCCGCAGCCATTTTTTTTATTATTTGTAATCTATATATATCTATATATATTCTTGATGACGAGTCCGTTTAGCTATGTCCGTCTGCCTTGCTGTTCGTATACACGATAACTTGAAAAATATAACGATAATTAGAGAAATACTGCTTTTTAGCCAAAAGTTAGTTCTGTCAATGGAAATGAGCCAAATCGGTTAACAGACACGCCCACCTCCTTATATATAACATTTATATATAACACTTTAGGAACCAATAACTCGAAAAGTATCTAAGAGAAACTTATAAAATTTAAAATGTATTGCTAGAATTCACCTAGAAATATGTGATCCTAGAAATATTCGCTTTTTCATAGTTAGAAAGTTCCTAACTACGCCCTACTTAAAAAGGAGATTTTTGTACTATTATGAGGTACTTACTTTGACCATAACGTTCGAAGGGCTTTTTAAATACAACAAAAACTAATTTTTAAAAATATATATACAACTTAAAAAATATCTATAAATAAATAGAATTAAATATAAAAAATATTACATATAAAACTACTAAACCATATAACCTTACAAATAACCACAGATAAAAATACTTTCTTAATAAATATCTATAATAATAGTTATGATGTTCAGCTCCAAGTAACCTGTAAAAATTAAAATTAAATATAAATAAGATAAAATAAACTTAAGTAAAATATAGAGTATAATAAATAAAATTAAAAATAATACTACCAAAAAATGATGTTCAGCTCCAGAAAAAAGAAAAAATAGAAAAATAGCGACCATAAATAGGGACTCCCAGGGAAAGTCGTGTAGGCTGGGTACGTCGGTGGCTGCTTGGAATCGATTTTCGACCGTCGCCAAAACCGGTCTCATCAGCTGGCTTATGTTATAAATATAAAACATCAAGCTAACAACTAAAAATATGCAAAACATCTGAAATAGTCAATCCCCTAACAAAAAACAACAACCTGAAAAACAATTAAAAAATTAAACCAGTTGGGAAGGTTAGATCACATGGGAAATTTTAAAGTTGGTGTTATTATGAAAGTTAGGATTATCAAAAGTATAGTCGGTCTAAGCCGACTATAAATACCCTACACATATGTGTGGTTACCATTCAAAGCGGTATATAGGTCACCAGGGTATACGAATCCTGAGAATAAATACAAACTTTCAAACGCTGAAGAATTTCCATTAATTTGATACCCATACTTACAAATGGGTAGGTGTACCGAATTTCAATTTTTTTTTGGGAACCACAAGTCGTTTCGTTGGAAAACATTATTTTCATGTATTTGAGCAAAATGTCAATATATATTTGACCAAAAAAGTTTACCTAAGCACGTATACAGTAAAATTGATTTGTAGATGTAAATTTTATATGAGGTATTTGAACATAAGTAATCGGTTCTCAGGTCACAATAGACCGATCATGCCAATTTTCTTTTTTAGACAGTTTAGATATATAAGTAATCTAAATCTAAAGTTGCTCTAGCTCTTTAACTTTTTCTGTAATCGTGATTTCAACAGACAGACAGAAGGACAGACAGACAGGCGGACATCGCTAAATCGACTCAGGAGGTCCTGCAGATCAAGAATATATATACTTTTCCATACCGGAGCTGATTTTTTCAGGGTGTTACAAACGGCGTACTAAACTGAATATACCCTTTCACTCTAGGGTATAAAAAGAGGGTATAAAAAGAGCATGCACTTAAATTTTATTACATATAAAGGTTATACAAAAATCAACAATTATAAAACATGACTCACCGTATCCGAATACAGCAAACCATCCAGGACAATCACATAACCAATTGTCAAAACCGCAACAACCACGAGCAAATGAAACCAGTTGGGAAGGTTAGATCACATGGGAAATTTTAAAGTAGGTGTAATTATGATAGTTAGGATTATCAAAATTATAGTCGGTCTAAGCCGACTATAAATACCCTACACATATGTATGGTTACCATTCAAAGTGATATATAGGTCACCAGGGTATACGAATCCTGAAAATAACTACAAACATTCAATCGCTGAAGAATTTCCATTCATTTGATACCCATATTTACAAATGGGTAGGTGTACCGAATTTCGATTTTTTTTTTTGTGAACCACAAGTCTTTTCGCCGGAAAACATTATTATCATGTATTTGAGCATGATGTCAATATATAGTTGACCAACAAAGTTTACCTAAGCACGTATACATAAAAATTGATCTTTATATGTACATTTTATATGTGGTATTTGAACATAAGTGGTCGGATCATAGGTCACCATGGACCGATCTCGCCAATTTTTTCGCACATACAGCGTAGGTATATTAGTAATCTAAGTTATAAGTTTCATTTATCTAGCTCTTCAATTTTAAAAGTCTTAGGGATTTCAACAGACAGACAGACGGACAGACAGACGGACAGACAGACAGACAGACGGACAGACAGACGGACAGACGGACATCGCTAAATCGACTCAGGAGGTCATGCTGATCAAGAATATATATACTTTTCCATACCGGAGATGCTTTCTTCTGGGTGTTACAAACGGCGTACCAAACTGAATATACCCTTTCACTCTTAGTGTAGGGTATAAAAACACCACACAATACTTCACAATGTACTGAAGCGACGCCGCATCAACACTACAGGTTTTGCCACCTGTTTTGACTCATCCCACACACCGGAATGATACCGGGGTATAACATTTTGGGTCCTATTCCAGCCAAATATGGGGAATTAGGGTAAAAAAATATCAAATTCCATAGGAGGCTTGCATAAATAAAAACCGGGAAAACGGCTGAGAAAAACGTATGGAAAAGGTCCGTAATTTATGCTATACGTATTAAATACGTGAATAAAGTGGAAAATGAGTGTAAAGTGGGTGTAAATGTCAGGAAATGTCACGGAAAAGCACCATGAAACATGGAACAATTCACAAAATAATAAGTGATGAAACCTTTTCATCACCGGAGTGTGAATGTTCGATATTTCACAGTTTCAACTTACGTTACGATTCAAAAAGAGTGAATTTTTAGTTCGATGAACTAAAAATCACAGAGAAAAACCTGAAAAAGAACAAGATCACAAATCAAAAACAAGAAACAATAAATACAACATACAAAACCAAAATAAATAGTGATAATAACCAAATAAAATTAATAATTTAAAGTGATAGATAAAATGGTAATAATTAAAATAAAAATAAGTAAATAAAATTGATAGATAAAATGGTAATAATTAAGATAAAAATAATCAAATAAAATTGACAATATACCAAAAAATTATACATTATAAACATATATAAATAATAATGAAATATATAAGAAGATGAATAAATAATAATTAATTTAATAAGTGACAAGCCAGAGATACCATGGTGTTTTTTAATTAAGCTACTAGTTACATAGGGCACATAAGCAGTCCATACACCTATTAAGGTTCCGTAGAAGCAAATTAGGTACAAATACAGACCCCTTTTGAACGCCTCTATAACTAGTAGGTATGATGCCCTCCAGACGTTCCATGTCACACGTAAATTAGTGTCGTAGTCGTGGTGATGCATGACCAATCCGAACCCGAAAAGACGGAAAATGAACCCGAAATGAATGAATGAAATTATTGAAAACAAATTTATGAAATATTAGCCTTAAATCTCCACATATGTTTTAAAGGTAGGCGTGATCCGCCCACATTTATTTTTAACATTTTTTGATCATTTTTAAAATTAATTTTTAAAATTATTGGGATATGCGTCAAAAATGTCTGTTATATTAATAACATTATGAGTGTAAGAATGTTCAACATAACAAAAAACTTTAAAAGGTAGGTATACAATTAAATGTCCCATATTAATATTCCCACCAAAATGTAGGGTATTCGGGCCCGACCGACTAAAAGAGTCCATCCCATATGACCAAACTTACCTTTGTTATTATTTTTGTATAATAATAGAAGCGCCCCTCAAAATTTCCAAACAAAAATCCTTATGAAAGATTCATCAAATATATTAAAAAATAATGAAAAAAAAAATACAAAAAATGGAAATAACATCCGAATAATTATGAAATAATACGTAACATCAATACGTAACCCTCAAACTTTTAATAACATAAGTAAAAATCTTATTTTTAAGAAAATAAAGGTGTGTGTGAGTTCAACTAAATTACTGATTAAACAAAATTTTGCGGGTAATGTAGTGTTTGGAACATTTTCTTAGGAAATATTTCCCATAATGCTATTTCAAGGAAAATTTCCTTTTTATTCCAAAATTTTTCTACCATTTTTCTAATATTTTCTACTCGATTATATTTATTTGACAATTTTATGCTATATAAAAATATATATCAGTTTTCTTCAAAACTGCTTTTGTAAATTTTCCGACTGCTTCTAAATATTATCATTTGGATATTTTTAAAAATAAAACTTAAAAATTATTAGTTATGGTTCATATTTATTTTGTAATTGGTCTGGTACCCAGAACTGGCTGAATACTGGTTAAGCCTTGGAATGATAAGAAGGGCGCAAGATTGGCTCCAAGTATTCGCAAGTATTCGGCAAAGACTGGTAAAAAATACTTGGACAATATAATATAACAATAATATAATATAATAATAATGTGTGTAACTGGACCATTTCCAAAATGCAACCAGTTGGGAAGGTTAGATCACATGGGAAATTTTAAAGTAGGTGTAATTATGATAGTTAGGATTATCAAAATTATAGTCGGTCTAAGCCGACTATAAATACCCTACACATATGTGTGGTTACCATTCAAAGTGATATATAGGTCACCAGGGTATACGAATCCTGAAAATAACTACAAACATTCAATCGCTGAAGAATTTCCATTCATTTGATACCCATATTTACAAATGGGTAGGTGTACCGAATTTCGATTTTTTTGTGAACCACAAGTCTTTTCGCCGGAAAACATTATTATCATGTATTTAAGCATGATGTCAATATATATTTGACCAACAAAGTTTACCTAAGCACGTATACATAAAAATTGATCTTTATATGTACATTTTATATGTGGTATTTGAACATAAGTGGTCGGATCATAGGTCACCATGGACCGATCTCGCCAAAAAATTCGCACATACAGCGTAGGTATATTAGTAATCTAAGTTATAAGTTTCATTTATCTAGCTCTTCAATTTTAAAAGTCTTAGGGATTTCAACAGACAGACAGACAGACAGACAGACGGACAGACAGACGGACAGACAGACGGACAGACGGACATCGCTAAATCGACTCAGGAGGTCATGCTGATCAAGAATATATATACTTTTCCATACCGGAGATGCTTTCTTCTGGGTGTTACAAACGGCGTACCAAACTGAATATACCCTTTCACTCTTAGTGTAGGGTATAAAAAAAAAAAATTGTTACTTTCTTTTCTTTGTATACCGTACACTAAGAGTGAAAGGGTATATTCAATTTGGTACGCCGTTTGTAACACCCAGAAGGAAGCATTTTCGGTATGGAAAAGTATATATATTCTTGATCAGCATGACCTCTTGAGTCGATTTAGCGATGTCCGTCTGTCCGTCTGTCTGTCCGTCTGTCTGTCTGTTGAAATCCCTACTACTTAAACAATTGAAGAATTAGATAAATGAAACTTTTAATTTAGATTACTTATATACCTACGCTGTATTTGCGAAAGAATTAGACATATCGGTCCATTGTGACCTGTGATCTGACCTTTTATATTCAAATAACTCATATAAAGTTTACATCTACAGTTCAGTTTTACTGTATACGTGCTTAGCTAAACTTTTTTGGTCAAATATATATTGAATTCATGCTCAAATACATGGAAATAATGTTTTTCCGCGAAAGAACTGTGGTTCCACAAAAAAAAAAAAACGAAATTCGGTACACCTATCCATTTGTAAATATGGGTATCAAATGAATGGAAATTCTCCAGCGATTGAAAGTTTGTAGTTATTTTCAGGATTTGTATACCCTGGTAACCTATATACCACTTTGAGTGGTAACCACACATATGTGTAGGGCTGAGACCATATATAACGAGTTGGGAAAGTTAGGTCACATGGGTAAGTTCGGTCACATGGGGCGGATTTTCATAGTCGGTCGGGCCCGACTATGGAATACCCTACACCTATGGTGGGGATATTAATGTGCGTTTTTTAATTGCATACCTTAATTTTAAAGTTTTTAATTATGCTGAACCTCCCCACCCTCAGAATATTATTCATATATCAGAAATTTACGTCTTATATCCCCATATATTAAAAAATGTATATAAAAGTATAAAACAACTAAAAAAAAAAATTGAAAAATATAATTGGGCGGACCACGCCTATATTTAAAATTTTGAAAGGCTAATATTTCATAGATTTGAATTTAATAATTTACGGATCAAATTTCCACTATGAAAACCCGGGAAATAATGAAAAAAAAAAGTGGGCGGATCACGCCCATTTTTGGACCAGGTAAATTATAACAATACCTTTTAAATTTTATAACTATACCTTGAATATTTTTCGAGTTATTAGTTCCGAAAGAGTTATATAAAAGTGACTTGTATGCGAGGCGGGCGTGTCCGTTAACCGCTCATTTTCAAACTCAGTTCCTACTTTTGGCTAAAATATATTTAGTCGAAATTTCATCGCATTCTGATCAGTATTTCTTAAGTTATTCTGTATTCGGACAGCAAGACAGCAAGACGGACAGACAGACAGACAGACGGACATGGCTAAACGGACTCGGGTAGTGATGCTGATCAAGAATATATGTACTTTTCCATACCGGACACGCCTCCTAAGGGGCGTTACAATATACGATATATCCTGTACCTCATAGGTGTAGGGTATAAAAATGGGTAGGTGTACCGAATTTCGATTTTTTTTTTTTTGTAACAACAAATCGTTTCGCCGGAAAACATTATTTTCATGTATTTGAGCAGGAGTCAATATATATTTGATAAAAAAAAGTTTACCTAAGCACGTATACAGTAATATTGATCTGTAGATATTAATTTTATATGAGGTATTTGAACATAAGTGGTCGGTTCTCAGGTCACAATAGACCGATCATGCCAATTTCCTTGTTCAGACAGCTTAGATATATAAGTAATCTAAATATAAAGTTTCATTGTTCTATCTCGTCTACTTTTTCTGTAATCGTAAATTCAACAGACAGACAGAGGGACAGACAGACAGACGGACAGACGGACATCGTTAAATCGACTCAGGAGGTCATGCTGATCAAGAATATATATACTTTCCATACCGGAGATGCTTCCTTCTGGGTGTTACAAACGGCGTACCAAACTACCCTTTCACTCTTAGTGTAGGGTATAAAAACACACTAATATTTGGTTTTAACTAGTTATATTTCAACTAGTATCAATTTACTTTATTTATTTAAATAAAAACTAATAACAATGCTGTATTACTATAATTTATAGTTTTAAACGTTCGCTCACGAGATGCACTAGTTCACTATCAAATCACAACCGTAGTGCTGTGCCTCAGATGCGGCTCCCTTATATACTGCATACATCAGATAGACACGTTTTGACAAGCATCGACTTGTTTCGAGAACCTTCTACTCGTTTCGTGAATGACGCATGCTATTAGCATCTCTTTCGCACTCATGTGTTTTAATGCGCTGTGTCATTGGAACTTTTTTGGGTGAATCTGTTCCTGTGGGGCTAGATACGCATCCTGGTGCATTGGAACTAATTTTGACCATTGATCACCTGGATAGGTATCTGGCCCAACAGAACAGATTAACCTAAAAAAAGTTCCAATGGCGCATCTGGATGCGTATCTAGGCCCACAGGAAGAGATTCACCCAAAAAGATCCAATGACGCACCAGGATGCGTATCTAGTCCACCAGGAAGCGATTCACCCTAAAAAGTTCCAATGACGCACCAGGATGCGCATCTAGGCCAACAGGAACAGATTCACCCAAAAAAGTTCCAATGACGCACCAGGATCCGTATCTAGGCCCACAGGAAGCGATTCACCCGAAAAAGATCCAATGACGCACCTGGATGCGTATCTAGGCCCACAGGAAGCGATTCACCCAAAAAAAGTTCCAACGACACACCTAGATTTGAATCCATACCCATTGGAACTTTTAAACGGAACGAATCAATCGTTCTTCCTCGGAACGTTCTTTGTCGGAACGATTCAAACGTTTTTTGTACGCAAAGTTCAGAGCGGAACTTTTGAGCCGGAACTTTTGAGCAAAAGTTCCGATTGAAACGTTTGCGCTCGGAACTTTTGCTTTTCGTTCGTTCCGTTCCCAATCCCTGATTTAAACCAAACATAAGAGTGTTTTTATTTTGTACACAATCCAGCGATACGAACTCGTAGAACAGTTTTCCGTGGACTGAATTTTCGTAACATTGGTGTCAGAAGTGGGATTGTGATACAAAATGGTTAAATTAGAACAACTTAAAGTCGACCAGCTAAAGAAGGAGCTGTCGATTCATAATCTTCCAACTGCTGGTACGAAAGTAGAGCTGCAAAAGCGCCTAATGGACGAATTAGAGGCGCAGGGCATTGATCTTACGATGCACAATTTTGAAGTGGAAGTTGCAGCACCGTCATCGAAAAATCTGGACACAGAGGAGAAAGTACAGACCCAAGTTTTTGATATGAGCCAGTTAATCGGAGCTATGCACATTTGGCGTATTCCGATTCAGCCTGTGATTTCTTGGAAATGTGCAAGATAAATGCATTCGTTTATGGCATACGGGATCCTGAGACAAAACGGGCAAAAATGACTCACCCAAAGGTGACATTTATGGAAACGGTCACCACAGCGCTTACGCAGGAGATAGCGTCTACATTGTGCCGAACCGCGACGGAGACACGTGTACAAGTTGAGGAGAGAGAAAATTTATGTCAAGGAGAAAGTAGAGCGTCCAAAGCCAGCGTTAAAACCGAACATTATGTTGCCAACGGAACCACACAAATGAAAGGTAAATGCTACAATTGCGGAAAATATGGGCATATGGGCATATGGCACGCGACTTTCGTGAAAAACGTAAATGTGTAATTGTGCAACCACCAAAGAGATACAGACCATAAAAGAGATCTGAGGATAGTCCGAATAACACCAGTTGCCATCTTGGAAATTCAGGCACTGTGTCGGCACGAGTGTGTACAATGGAATCCGGAGAATTCCGGATAGAAGATGAAAAAACGAACATAATTCACATTCGTTCATTGGGTGTCGTGCCAGATGATCAATGGAGTCTAGAGCAAATACGAAATGGTCAAAAGGTGGACCCCGACATCGCAAAAATTCGGACGTTCAAGGAACAACAAAGAAAACCATTATGGAAAGAGTTAGCATCCAACAGTCCAATAAGCAGGGCTTACTGGGCGCAGTGGCAAAGCCTGGAGCTGCAAAATGGTTGTTTGTACCGTTTGTGGGTAAGTGAAAATGGCAGATCTGCACGAAATTTGATTGTTGTTCCCAAGTCAAAAATAAAAGCCATAGTACTGAAATGCCATTGTGGAACCAATGGATGTCACTTGAGCATTACTAAAACGATTGAAGAAGTCAGGAAGCATTTCTATTGGGTCGGATATCAGAAGTCAGCCGCCTACTGGATTCACAGATGTAAGCAATGTGTATCCCCAAAAAGAACAGCCATCAGGAGTTGCGGTAAGATGAATCAATACAACATAGGAGGACATTGCGAACGTACTGCCATGGATGTGAAAAATCCGACTTCAAAAAGTGTTTTGGGCAAGAAGAAAAGTGATGACCAAGACGAGTTGCTTCAGTCTTTAAGGCAGAGTATTCAAATTGCAAGTGATAAGATGAAGTCCCGATACGACTTGAGAGCGAACTCTGAGAGATTTAAGGAAGGAGATCTGCTCATGCTTTGTAGCTCGCCACGAGTGAAATTGTTAAAAACAAAACTGCAAACACACCAGGAAGAACCGTACAGGATAATTAAAAAGATTAATGACATTATGTACAGGATTCAGACGAAAAATGAAAGTCGTTCATTTAGAAAGGTTCGGGAAAGGTTCGGGACGAACAGATTTAGCTGGAGGGCAGTGTTACGAAAAGAGGTAATTTACCCCATAGTGCAAGCAATCAACAATAATTAATGAGACGCAAGACAATTCAGCGCACTAAGCATATGTTAGAAAGAGACGGAAGATCATTCAGCGCACTGAGGCAGTGTGCGAGAAAGAGATGGAAGATCAGCGCATTAAAACACATGAGTGCGAATGAGATGCCGATAGCATGCGTCATTCACGAAACGGTTCTCGAAACAAGTCGAAGCTTGTCGAAACGTGTCGAACTGATCCATGCAGTATATAAGGGAGCCGCATCTGAGGTACTTCACTTCAGTAGTGATTGTAAAGTGGTAGAGGACATCTCGTGTGATAATTGTCAAGTTAAATTGTGGACATGAAGTAGTAGTTAGAATTTGTTATTAGTAAAGTTGTTTATTAAAGTGAATAAATAAAGTTAATTGTTATAATTAAAACCAAACATAAGACTATTTTTATTTTGTACACAATCCAGAGACACGAACTTTTAGATCGGTTCTCCGTAGACTGAATTTTCACAACAATATATATATATATATATATATATATATATATATATATATATATATATATATATATATATATATATATATATATATATATATATATATAATATAAATATATATATTTATATATATATATATATATATATATATATATATATATATATATTTATATATATATATATATATATATATATTTATATATATATATATATATATATATATATATATATATATATATATATATACATATATATATATATATATATATATATATATATATGTATATATATATATATATATATATATATATATATATATATAATATATATTCTTACTTTAAATGGCCCTTACAACCGTGGGTCGGTTTTGGCCGCTGCGATGAAGCCGCGCCAGTCGGATCTGCTTTGCGCGCGCTGACGCCAGTTAAAAATACCAAGCGTTGCCAGATTGTCCTCAACTTGGTCTTTCCAACGCAGATTTGGACGCCTTCTTCTACGCTGTCCACCTTCGAGTTTCGATTCAAGCACCTTCTTGGCTGGAGTGTTTTCATCCATTCGTTCGACATATGACCTAGCCAGCGAAGCCGCTGGATCTTGATGTGCTTGACTATGTCAATGTCGTCGAATACCTCATACAGGTCGTGGATCATCCTGATTCGATACTCGTTAGCAAAGCAGATAGGGCCAAAGATTTTATTGAGAATATTTCCCTCGAACGCTCCCAGTACTCTCTCATCGGTGGAGGCCAGCGTCCATGTTTCTGCACCATAAAGTAGAACGGGCATGATGAGTGACTTGTAGAGCGTTATTTTTGTCCAGCGAGAGAGGGCTCAGCTTCTCAATTGCCTACTGAGCCCAAAGTAGCACCTGTTGGCAAGAGTTATTCTCCGTTTGATCTCCAGGCTGACGTCGTTGTTGCTGTTTACGCTGGATCCCAGATAGACGAAGTCCTTCACAATGTCGAACTTGTGGGTGTCAAAATCAGCTTTTTGTCTAAGATGCACGGACTCTTTTTTGCTTGTTGACACAAGGAACTTCGTCTTGTCCTCGTTCACCGCTAGACGCATTCGACGCGATATATATGTATAAATATATCTATCTATATATATATAATAATAATAATAATAATAGTTTGGCGCTACAGTTCTGTATAGAACTTCGGCCGAGCTCTCTCACCATTTTGAGCTGTGCGTGCTATATTTGTACTCAAAGTGGTGGGACCTACAGTTTATTGCCGAATCCGAACGGCGGGTGAGAGCTTTTTCATAGGCAATGGTTTTACTCTCGTAGGTTTGCCATTTACTGACGAGAGGTAGCGCGGTATAGAAAAATGTTTCTATGAAAAGATGTTGTTAGCCCCGGTCCAGGCTTGAACCGGGGACCTTTCGGCTCGCAGTCCAACGCACTAACCACTGAGCTACCGCGGCTACAATATATATATATATATATATATATTTATATATATATATATATATATATAT
Organism: Dryomyza anilis; assembly: GCA_951804985.1. Classification (NCBI taxonomy): domain Eukaryota; kingdom Metazoa; phylum Arthropoda; class Insecta; order Diptera; family Dryomyzidae; genus Dryomyza; species Dryomyza anilis. Next base: position 21,326 of record CATORG010000017.1, on the reverse strand, counting down.
ATATATATATATATTTTATGTATACTAAATTCTGTATATCATATATACATAATTTTTTTTTCTGTACTGAAATATCCGTATAACGTTATTTTTAACATGCGGGTAGCAAAATTTAATAATGATTATCAATTTTTTTTTTTTTTAATTTTTAATTTTATATTTTAATATTTTATATTTTAATTATGTCCTCGGGGTTGACATTGAATGTAGAAAAAAGTCATTTTTGTTTGAAGGAAGTGCATTACCTGGGACACATAGTAGGAAATGGTATAATTCATACGGATCCTGAAAAGGTATCTGCAATTACTGACTTTCCGATTCCTATATCAGTTAAACAATTACGCCGAAAACTAGAGATGTCAGGATGGTACCTAAAGTTCATCAGGAATTATGCTAGTGTTACCTCGCCTTTAACTTGTTGAAAAATAATTGTAAATTTTCGTGGAATAATGATGCGCAGAGGGCCTTTGAGGAGTTGAAGGCTATCTTGAGTTCAGCCCGGTTTTACACAGCGCTAATTTCTCACAGCCTTTTTATATACACTGTGATGCTAGCCACACCGGAATAGGAAGTGTATTGGTGCAACTAAATGCGGAGGGCGAAGAGGTTCCTATAGCATTTATGTCTAGGAAAATCAATCAAGCCCAACGCAATTACTCAGTCACCGAACAGGAATGTTTAGCTGTCATAACTGATCATGCATCATTAAAGTGGCTCATGTCTCCACAATAAAATTCACCACACTCAAACAGACCACTAAAACTCACCACACTAAAACTCACCACTCTAAAACTCACCACACTAAAACTCACCACACCAAAATTCACCACACCTAAACATACCACAACGAAACTCACCACATTAAAACTTCTACTGGGAATAACTCTACGGTGTAGAATTCTATGGGAAAGCGTTCTATGGAGAAGAATTTTACGGTGAAGATTTCTACTGGGAAGAATTTATTTTAAACCCATACATTTATAAAACCCATGAAAACTTCTCTGATATAAATAATAAAAATGTTTTTTAGATTAATAAAATCGATCCATATCTTAGAATTCACAAAATCTTGGCACGAGTCCTGCACGGGTCCACCTAGTATATAATATGTATAGTATTGAAGACTGAAATATGTCATATTTAGTTATATGTTTTATTTATTTACTCAGAGCTTTGATTTTCCATCGCTAGAGGACGTTAAGTACGAAATTTTATATCGCAGTAACCACTGAACCGATCTCTGTAAAACTTGGTGCAGTAATTCTTTCGAGCACGCAAATTAATGCAGTTCAGAAAGTAGTTCTAAATTTCATCGAGAGGGGGCGTTAAAGGCAGAATTTTATATATCGGTAACCATTGAACCGATCTATGCAAAACTTCATTAAGTGACTCCTTCGGTACCCCAATTTAACATATCGTCGTTGTAGAACGAATAGTCACAAACTACATTTTTTGAATAATTTAAATTTATAGTTTGTTGATTAATACTATAAAAAGTAATTGATGCAATTTTAAGGTTGAAATATCAATTGATAGAGAGTTAAAAAAAATTGATATCATCGATTAAAAGTTAACAGAAATGTATATAAAGATTTTTGTAAATGAATATTTGGCATTTTTAAAATGTATTTGGTGACTTTTCGTTCTACAACGACGATATGCTAGTGTTTAGTTCGAAATTATATCGATAGAGGGCGGTAAGGACAAAACATATCGCGGTAACTGTTGAACCGATATATGAAAAACTTGGTACAATTACTCTTGCGGGCACCAAATTTAACATACTCTAGAGTGTAGTTATAAATTATATCGATAGAGGGTGTTAAGGTCAAAATTTTATATCTCGGTTATCACTTAACTGATCTCGACAATGCTTGGTACAGGAAATCGTTCTGGAAATTTTCAAAGACTAGAAAGTAGTTCAAATTACATCGACAGAACCGTTGAACCGATCTATGCAAAATAATAATTCTAATGACCATATAACGACTAAAAAAGTAAAAATAAAAAAACTAATAAAAAAAAACTTTTTAAAAATCAAGCTTTTATAAAAATCTGTACTAAAAAATTAAAAATAAATTTACTATATAAAATATATTTATACTAGGTATGTATATTTATAATGAATACATATTAATATATGAAATAAATCAAATTAAATCTTATTCAAATTATATTATTAAAATATACGTTTATAAGAAATAAATTTTAAAATTTACTAAAAGGTTTCCAAATACAAAAATAAAAGCGTGCGGCGAAAATATTAAAATTACCAGCATATTACATTTGTAAATGTGTAGTTTAAATATGAATTTTAACTATCAAAGGAATACAATTATGATCATATTTATATATATATATATATATATATATATATATATATATATATATATATATATATATATATATCTTATACATAACAAACCTATAACTCTTTATACTTTAAATCTCGCAACCGCTCAGCACACTATAACCCTTCACAGTATAAGTAAGATATGTACTACTTTTAAAAGTCGAGAGTTGTAGCATTTTAATAGTTTTGCTTATTTGACAGGTACCACAAACCACTGTGAAAATACAACCTTTTATGGCACGGAGATATATCGTCGGTGATACTGCAAAACCGTCTAACTGCATGTGAGAATTACGCCTAATTTTGTGTTATAATCGGGTTTTTAATGATATGTTGATCGGATAAATTAGAAATTAAACATACTTAATTTGTATGAATTAAGTGCAAAATTGAGATTAAAAATAGTTTTGTTTCTTCTGTAAAATTGTTTTTGTAAGAGGTATTCGAAAATGTAGATAGACGGTTTTGCAGTATCACCGACGATATAACGTTAATCTACATCATTTAGCCAAATTCCATGACTTAAATTAAGTACATAAATAAATATTTCTAATTAAAAGTTAAGTTTTACCAGATTATCCTGAGGTAAAAACATAACACATGCCAAATAAAATAACATTCAGCATAACATTCAGCACCGATATCAGCACTGCCTACAAAACTCATAGATACTTCCATACAGATCTACCCCTTCTCCAAAATTATATTGAAAACTATTGCAAAGTTGAATTAATTTGCGAAGTTTATTAGTGCTAAAGTTGGACTGTAATATTCAATAATTTTGCCGCACGCTTTTATTTTTGTATTTGGAAACCTCTTAGTAAATTTTAAAATTTATTTCCTATATAATTTGAATAAGATTTAATTTAATTTATTTCATATATTAATATGTATTCATTATAAATATACATACCTAGTATAAATATATTTTATATTTATAGTAAATTTATTTTTAATTTTTTAGTACAGATTTTTATGAAAGCTTGATTTTTAAAAAGTTTTTTTTTCTACTCGACAATTCTGTTGAATGAACTGTCTTCATTATAATGGATATCTGTTAGTTCCAAAAGGGCTAATGCAGCGAGTGCTGTTGCGAAAGATTTTGCAACAGCAATATTTTTGTTGCAACTTGTGCAGATTTTGATGTTGAAACTCAAATACATGTTTTTTTTATTTTTCCACATTTCTCTTTTTTGCTTATGGTTAAATTTCTTTATTTTAATTTATTAAAAAGTAAACAACAACTTACCACGACTTCTTAAATAAATTCAGGTTGTGGAGTCTTGGGAAGCTCTCTAAGTCCACTCATTTTTACCTTAAACAACGAACCCTTTCCATTATTTTAAAATAGACAGGGACTTATTTTTGAATTAACGCCTTCACTGATCCTATTTTTTTCTTTGCAAATCGGTGCGTTCGAAATGTTGATAGCATTAAATTTACATTTAGTGTGTTCTTAAATTGAATTACATAAAACAAAAACTGTGGGAAAAAAATCCCACAGGCATTCAAAATTCCCATGGGAATTACCTTTCCCACAGCGACTAAAAATTCCCACAAATGGGAAATTTCCCACGGAACTGGCAACTATGCTCGTTGCTATGATGTACTGACATTTAATTTGTATTTATGTATTTGTTTGTAACAAAAGTAGAAAATTTTTATATTTTTTTTCAACCAAAACCCAAGAAAATCGAAAGACGAAAAAAACGAAAGTAATCAAATTATAATTTGAAGCTTAATTATTACTAGAATTTAAATAGGTATAAATAATTTCCGAAAAATAAATCAAATATTTAATAGTAATTAAATTTAGTAATATATTCCGAAATAATCGAGAAGTATTAGTATTTTTCAGATAAGTAATTTTGTTTTTGTTCGATTTCTAGACTTTTAGCTGATATTGGTTGTGATTAAACATTTTATTCCCAAGGAGTACTAGAAATTGAATTTAGCAAAGAGAGAAGAAAAAAATAGAATTGTAACTCTAAATAGATTTCAGTTTTCGGATAATTATTGACATAATACAGCAATTAATTATAGTTCCAAACAAACAGTTAAATGGCCATAGATTTATACTCCAAAAAGTCAGTGCGGCAGATTGTAGTTTTATTACCCACAAAATCTATAATTCCTTTCAGCTGATAAATATTGAAATACAAATTGGCAAAGTCTTGAGAGAAGTATGATTACTTTTAACTAGTGTGGTTAATATCAAATTGTTTAATGTGAATTAAAATTCCAACGCAAGAAAATTAATCTGACAAAAAAAAACTATTGAAACTACTAAAAAAAAATAAAAGCGGAAAAAAAAGAATGACGAAAAAAATACAGAAGAAACCGATAAGTATATTTTACACAAAATAATTATTATTTTCATAATAAGGTGTTTATATTTAAACAAATTCGTTTGTGTGGGCCCCACGTTGGGCTCCAAAAATAACAATACTTTCTGTAGCATGCAATGTTTAATAAAATTTAAAAATGTCTGTCCAAGTGATCGGTAGCGGGTGCACGTCTGAGTTCCGGTTCTAACTCGTCGGCCAATGGGCTGGGATTCGTGCGCCCTTTCACCGTAATTACTGTTGCTACATAATTGCTATTTAAAATACGTGCAAATGAAGAGATGTTAATGTTGTTGATAGAAAAAGAAGCAAAGGATGAAAAAGTTAGCTGAAAACAAATTTGGTATCACTGGTAAATAATGTTGGTGATCCTAGGTGTAATGGATCAACACTGATCATGGAACACATCCATGATCGTTTCAGTTCCAAATTAAAATTGGTTACGATCCCTACATAATTTACGACCTGCTAGAAATCAAAACATTGTATATAAAGGGTATATAAAAAGGCTGTGAGAAATTAGCGCTGTGTAAAACCTAGAAATCGGCGTAATTGTTTAACTGATCTAGGAATCGGAAAGTCAGTAATTGCAGATACCTTTTCAGTATCCGAACGAATTATACCATTTCCTACTATGTGTCCCTGGTAATGCACTTCCTTCAAACAAAAAACACATTTTTCTACATTCAATGTCAACCCCGAGGACCTAAATTGCTGGGCTACTTCACGAAGAACTTTAAGATGTTTTTCTAAATTAGAGATAACTAAAAGATCATCTAAATATATAAACAATTATGTTCGAAGATGGGCGGGTATAATTTTGTCCATGAGGCGGGACATTGTTTGTGGAGCATTACTAATCCCGAATGGCATTACTTTGTAATGGTATAAAGGCCTACCAGGAATAGTAAATGCAGTTTTTTCACGTGACGCAATATCGAGCGAGATTTGCCAAAAGGCATCCTTTAAATCTAAACTTGTATAAACTATGCCTTCGGTAGCCTGCTAAGTATTCCGTCGATATTGGGTAAGGGATACGCATCTTTAATAGTTACGGCATTTAACTTGCGACTGTCGAGACACAGGCGTACCTTACCAGGTTTACGCACCAAAAAAATTGGCGAAGACCATGCGCTCCTAGATTCTTCTACAACACCTAACTGCAACATTCTATCAACCTCTGCATAAATTAGTTTTTCGATGGCCGTCGAAACGGGGAAGTGCCGTTGTTTGATGGGTTTTGTATCGGAAACCTCAATAGTGTGTGCTAGCACTGTGGTTTTACCAAGGCCTTCTTATCCGAATGATGGAAATAATTGGATGACTTTTTGAAGATGATTTTGTTGGATTTCCGTTAAGGAATATTTGTTTGAAATATTTTCATATAAACTTATTTCGCACATGAGTCCAGATGGCAATAAATTAAAAGCTTTCCAGAAATCTATTCCTAAAAATAAATTTTATGACAAGCTTGGTATGATAAATATTTTTATTGGTTTAGTTTCGCCACGAAATGTAACTTCGGTATCTAGGCTTCCAATCACACTCTGTTCCTTCCCATCGGCAGTTCTTACATAATATTTAAACTTATCAAATCGCTCATTTGATGACATAAAATCTAATGCAGTTTGTGCACCAATGCAACTGATTGATGCACCAGTGTCTAATAAGCCAACAATTTTGTTACCAAATAATTTAACCTCCGCATAAGGTCTAATATCGTTTGGCTTATCAACCACAGCGCTTATCAATAATTTTTTATTGTTATTTACATTTTTCCAGAAAGAAAGCATACGTGAGCTGGACCGTTTTGGTTTTATTTCAGGATGGAAGTATACGATGGAAATTTACGTTTTCGTGTTTCATTGTATTCGGAAATGCGCACATGAAGTGGTTTTAATAACTTTAAGAATGGTAAATTATATTTTTCACAAATATCTATAAATGGTTTTAGGCTTAACTTATCAGAAGTACTTTGTTCGTCTGAGTCGGAAAGCTGACGCGCCATTACTACTCTGTATTTGTCGAAATTGTTATGTTTTTCATTGCATTCGGATGTTTGCGTGCACCTTTCAGCGCACACGACTGGGAGTTTTTTGAATCCAAACATTTTCTACAATGTGGCTTGTAAATGTTCGGAGTTCCGTATCCGTAACAAAATATATTTTGTTCAGACAAACATTCCTGATATCTGTGGCCTACTTTTCGACAATTCCAGCATTCAAAAGTGAGTGCGGATACTCACTCGTTGTCACTGTCATCATCATTGCAGTAGCCCTTAATGTCACAGCCACCACATGCGCCGTCTATCTCAAACAACTGTTTTCGCACGGGATCTTTTGGTCGAGCAGCGCTATGTTTTTGACGAATATCGTGCAAAAAAAATTCTCTTCTTCTACAAATATCTCGCAATTGTGACACCGAAAAAATTTGTATATTCAAAATTTCGTGTTGAATCTCCGGAAGCAAATTGAGACGTAGGATTTCCACCAGTAAACTTTCTTGAAGCGGTTGTTACAACCGGTCAGCAAGATTTAGAATTGCTTCGTAAAACAAGTCTAACGATTCAGTTGGTTTTTGTTTTTTGTCTCGTATCATCTCCCGTCAGTCCTTGAATCCATGTATTGTCTTCTAAGTGCGATGCATAAGCCAGTCCAGCGGATATATCTTACTGACCTATGATACATCCAAAACCTATCGCTGACTTTGGAGTCGAAAAGTGAACTTAATAGTTCAAAATTCCAACACAACGTTTGGTTGGTGAGGGCTTCTACACGATAAATAAAATTATCAACCGAGAGACCATCGGTACCGCCTGAAAATTTAAGTTTCCCATGAAACATTATTTGGCTAACTTTTCCAGAGCGGAAAGACAAGTCCGAACCAATTGGAGGATGTCAAACAACGGAATTCCGTTGAAAGGAGAACCATTTTGATTGTAAGGAACATTAGTATTTGGAGCGTTTGACAAACCTAAAAGCTGATCAGGCGTTTGATTCGCTAATGGAGCTCCAGGTCTTTCTTCAAATGTCGTAGCCGGTAGTACGTGATTCGTATTAATAGGTGGATTTGGTTTGCGATTCTGTATAGCCAGTCGTCGAAAGCCAGCACCAATATTTGTTTCGACAAGTCTAGTTAATTGTTGACTTAGTTCCGTCATCATTTCCGCCTGACGAGCACCAATTGTGGCGGTTACTAAATTGCGGATCATTTGTATATGATCAGAAGGGGACTGACCTGGGGAAACGTCAGAGGTTGTAGCTGGATTGTCAGTTCGAGGTTCTTCGGCACTAGTTGCTATAGATGAAAAGTTTAAATTTAGAGCCTGCCTTTGTGCCAGATTACGAGTATTGTAACTGTGTTCGCCTGTTCTAGATGGGGTTTGTAACCTTGTATTGTATGACTGATCAGAGATACATCTTGAGTTACAGCTGGTACAAGTAGAATTCGTGTTTAAGTGCTTGATAATACAAGCCTTGTGGAAAACATGGTTGCATGGTGTTTTAAGGGTGTGCGTACGCAAATAGTACACAACACCGGAAGTAGGGGCGAATCAGCGCTAGTTGCAACACCGCCAGTTGCACCTGCACCAGAAAGATCCTCGTTGCTATGATGTACTGATTTCCGAATAATAAATCAAATATTTAATAGTAATTTAATTTAGTAATATATTCCGAAATAATCGAGAAGTATTAGTATTTTTCAGATAAGTAATTTTGTTTTTGTTTGATTTCTAGACTATTAGCTGAAATTGGTTGTGATTAAACATTTTATTCCCAAGGAGTACTAGAAATTGAATTTAGCAAAGAGAGAAGAAAAAAATAGAATTGTAACTCTAAATAGATTTCAGTTTCGGATAATTATTGACATAATACAGTAATTAATTATAGTTCCAAACAAACTGTTAAATGGCCAGAGATTTATACTCCAAAAAGTCAGTGCGGCAGATTGTAGTTTTATTACCCACAAAATCTATAATTCCTTTCAGCTGATAAATATTGAAATACAAATTGGCAAAGTCTTGAGAGAAGTATGATTACTTTTAACTCGTGTGGTTAATATCAAATTGTTTAATGTGAATTAAAATTCCAACGCAAGAAAAGTAATCTGACAAAAAAAACTATTGAAACTACTAAAAAAAAATAAAAGCGGAAAAAACAGAATGACGAAAAAAATACAGAAGAAACCGATAAGTATATTTTACACAAAATAATTATTTTTTCATAATAAGGTGTTGATATTTAAACAAATTCGTTTGTGTATGCCCCACGTTGGGCTCCAATAATAACAATACTTTCTGTAGCATGCAACGTTTAATAAAATTTAAAAATGTCTGTCCAAGTGATTGGTAGCGGTTGCACGTCTGAGTTCCGGTTCTAACTCGTCGGCCAATGGGCTGGGATTCGTGCGCCCTTTCACCGTAATTACTGTTGCTACATAATTGCTATTTAAAATACGTGCAAATGAAGAGATGTTAATGTTGTTGATAGAAAAAGAAGCAAAAGATGAAAAAGTTAGCTAAAAACAAATTTGGTATCACTGGTAAATAATGTTGGTGATCCTAGGTATAATGGATCAACACTGATCATGGAACACATCCATGATCGTTTCAGTTCCAAATTAAAATTGGTTACGATCCCTACATAACTCACAACTCAATTTACGACCTGCTAGAAATCAAAACATGAATAATTTAGCAATTCATTGTACAATTTATTTTACAAACGATCATAAAAAATAGTAATATTAAACATATATATATATATATATATATATATATATATATATATATATATATATATATATATATATATATATATATATATATAAGAAAAATTTAGATATAATGGTAACATTTGATTGTTAAATTTAGGTTTAAACAAAAAGATATATAATTTATTTATATATAAATAGATTTATCTAATATTTTATTTTTAATTCATTGAAATGTTTTTATTTATTTATTTTTATTTTATTCTATTTCGTTTTAATTTTAATATATTCTATTTATTTTTATTATTATTAATTATGACTTTTTATTTATTTTTACTTTTATCCTGTTCTGTTTTATTTCAAAAAGAACTGTAAATATATATTGCATTACTTAAATACAATAAAATATCAAATATATTTTTTGAAATAAAGTGATCATATCTCTTTAGAGCTTTTACGATATTTTTTTTTATGATTTGATATGCACCCAACACTAAAATTAATTTTATTGTAATGCGTTCTTAATTAAAGATTTAATTATTATTATTAATCATATTATTTGATTTTATTTTTTTTAGATAGTAAATATGTTGTTTTTTTTCTCCACTAAATTTTCAAATTTAAATATGTCATTATTATAGGATAATTTCTATTTTTTTGTTGTGGGTTTTTTTAGACTTAAGTAGTACATTAAATTTGAACACTAATAATATTTAAATTTTTATTTTGCTATTTTTATAACTTTTTGTTTTCATATGTTAAGCATAATAACTTTAACTTGTAATTATTTGTTCGTTTTTTATGAGTTTTTCGAGTTTTTAGAGTTTTTTTCTTACATCATTTTATTTATTTTTGGTTTATATTTAGTGCAATATTAGAATAGTTTTGCGTATATTTTTACCATATTTTCAGCAATTTACCTCAATTTATGCATTAACTATTTTCTATGCATTAATCACTTGTACACGCGTTTTTTTTTGATGTTTGACGATTCAATTGCAGAATGCAACTGTTGCTGCAGTACTGTTGGTTGAGTTGATGCAATCAGAGTAGTTCAAGTAAATAGTCTTTATGCAAAAGGTAATCAATGATGAGAGTAAATTTGGTGCCATTCTACAGAATTTGGATTAATTATATATGTGTATTAAGTCATATAAGAGATTTCATTTTGTTTTTACCCTTTTGAGAGGATGGCACCAAATGATCGTTGAGTGAGCAAAAAGTTTGAGTATAAATCTATCAATTTAAAGCACATTTAATTAAGAATAGTTGGCTTAAACAAAACTTCCTTTTTTATTTATTTTATTTGTATATTGTAAAGCACTGTCTTTGTAAGTTTTAACCAATTAAACTTAAAAAAAGAAATAATGCGTATTCTGTATAATGCGTATATGTATATGTATATGAAAACGATAAAATGTTAACAATTAAGTTTTAAGTAAAGTCACATTCTAACTTACATTGCGTTGCGCACAGTAAACAAATTAATCTTTATTAAGAATATTTCAGCATTCGTTTTTGTTCTAAATAAGCATAATTGAGAAAAATGTTTGACGCAATGTAATTCATTCGGTAGAAAATTCCAAATTACAACACAAAAAAAAATTATTTGAATTTTATAATTGCAAATTTTGTGAAGAACACATTGTATTTCGTCAACAATCGAATAAAGAAAGAACGATGGTGAAAAATTATTTTGCCAGTTAGCCGGAAACTTTAGCTAAGAGTTGCAAAATGGATTGATGGGCAATGCAGTTCAGTGTGCAGAGTTTTGAGGTGGCGACACGAAAATATGAATGGCGATACAAGCGCTGGTACAATGTATATGTATATGTATATGTATATGTATATGTATATGTATATGTATATGTATATGTATATGTATATGTATATGTATATGTATATGTATATGTATATGTATATGTATATGTATATGTATATGTATATGTATATGTATATGTATATGTATATGTATATGTATATGTATATGTATATGTATATGTATATGTATATGTATATGTATATGTATATGTATATGTATATGTATATGTATATGTATATGTATATGTATATGTATATGTATATGTATATGTATATGTATATGTATATGTATATGTATATGTATATGTATATGTATATGTATATGTATATGTATATGTATATGTATATGTATATGTATATGTATATGTATATGTATATGTATATGTATATGTATATGTATATGTATATGTATATGTATATGTATATGTATATGTATATGTATATGTATATGTATATGTATATGTATATGTATATGTATATGTATATGTATATGTATATGTATATGTATATGTATATGTATATGTATATGTATATGTATATGTATATGTATATGTATATGTATATGTATATGTATATGTATATGTATATGTATATGTATATGTATATGTATATGTATATGTATATGTATATGTATATGTATATGTATATGTATATGTATATGTATATGTATATGTATATGTATATGTATATGTATATGTATATGTATATGTATATGTATATGTATATGTATATGTATATGTATATGTATATGTATATGTATATGTATATGTATATGTATATGTATATGTATATGTATATGTATATGTATATGTATATGTATATGTATATGTATATGTATATGTATATGTATATGTATATGTATATGTATATGTATATGTATATGTATATGTATATGTATATGTATATGTATATGTATATGTATATGTATATGTATATGTATATGTATATGTATATGTATATGTATATGTATATGTATATGTATATGTATATGTATATGTATATGTATATGTATATGTATATGTATATGTATATGTATATGTATATGTATATGTATATGTATATGTATATGTATATGTATATGTATATGTATATGTATATGTATATGTATATGTATATGTATATGTATATGTATATGTATATGTATATGTATATGTATATGTATATGTATATGTATATGTATATGTATATGTATATGTATATGTATATGTATATGTATATGTATATGTATATGTATATGTATATGTATATGTATATGTATATGTATATGTATATGTATATGTATATGTATATGTATATGTATATGTATATGTATATGTATATGTATATGTATATGTATATGTATATGTATATGTATATGTATATGTATATGTATATGTATATGTATATGTATATGTATATGTATATGTATATGTATATGTATATGTATATGTATATGTATATGTATATGTATATGTATATGTATATGTATATGTATATGTATATGTATATGTATATGTATATGTATATGTATATGTATATGTATATGTATATGTATATGTATATGTATATGTATATGTATATGTATATGTATATGTATATGTATATGTATATGTATATGTATATGTATATGTATATGTATATGTATATGTATATGTATATGTATATGTATATGTATATGTATATGTATATGTATATGTATATGTATATGTATATGTATATGTATATGTATATGTATATGTATATGTATATGTATATGTATATGTATATGTATATGTATATGTATATGTATATGTATATGTATATGTATATGTATATGTATATGTATATGTATATGTATATGTATATGTATATGTATATGTATATGTATATGTATATGTATATGTATATGTATATGTATATGTATATGTATATGTATATGTATATGTATATGTATATGTATATGTATATGTATATGTATATGTATATGTATATGTATATGTATATGTATATGTATATGTATATGTATATGTATATGTATATGTATATGTATATGTATATGTATATGTATATGTATATGTATATGTATATGTATATGTATATGTATATGTATATGTATATGTATATGTATATGTATATGTATATGTATATGTATATGTATATGTATATGTATATGTATATGTATATGTATATGTATATGTATATGTATATGTATATGTATATGTATATGTATATGTATATGTATATGTATATGTATATGTATATGTATATGTATATGTATATGTATATGTATATGTATATGTATATGTATATGTATATGTATATGTATATGTATATGTATATGTATATGTATATGTATATGTATATGTATATGTATATGTATATGTATATGTATATGTATATGTATATGTATATGTATATGTATATGTATATGTATATGTATATGTATATGTATATGTATATGTATATGTATATGTATATGTATATGTATATGTATATGTATATGTATATGTATATGTATATGTATATGTATATGTATATGTATATGTATATGTATATGTATATGTATATGTATATGTATATGTATATGTATATGTATATGTATATGTATATGTATATGTATATGTATATGTATATGTATATGTATATGTATATGTATATGTATATGTATATGTATATGTATATGTATATGTATATGTATATGTATATGTATATGTATATGTATATGTATATGTATATGTATATGTATATGTATATGTATATGTATATGTATATGTATATGTATATGTATATGTATATGTATATGTATATGTATATGTATATGTATATGTATATGTATATGTATATGTATATGTATATGTATATGTATATGTATATGTATATGTATATGTATATGTATATGTATATGTATATGTATATGTATATGTATATGTATATGTATATGTATATGTATATGTATATGTATATGTATATGTATATGTATATGTATATGTATATGTATATGTATATGTATATGTATATGTATATGTATATGTATATGTATATGTATATGTATATGTATATGTATATGTATATGTATATGTATATGTATATGTATATGTATATGTATATGTATATGTATATGTATATGTATATGTATATGTATATGTATATGTATATGTATATGTATATGTATATGTATATGTATATGTATATGTATATGTATATGTATATGTATATGTATATGTATATGTATATGTATATGTATATGTATATGTATATGTATATGTATATGTATATGTATATGTATATGTATATGTATATGTATATGTATATGTATATGTATATGTATATGTATATGTATATGTATATGTATATGTATATGTATATGTATATGTATATGTATATGTATATGTATATGTATATGTATATGTATATGTATATGTATATGTATATGTATATGTATATGTATATGTATATGTATATGTATATGTATATGTATATGTATATGTATATGTATATGTATATGTATATGTATATGTATATGTATATGTATATGTATATGTATATGTATATGTATATGTATATGTATATGTATATGTATATGTATATGTATATGTATATGTATATGTATATGTATATGTATATGTATATGTATATGTATATGTATATGTATATGTATATGTATATGTATATGTATATGTATATGTATATGTATATGTATATGTATATGTATATGTATATGTATATGTATATGTATATGTATATGTATATGTATATGTATATGTATATGTATATGTATATGTATATGTATATGTATATGTATATGTATATGTATATGTATATGTATATGTATATGTATATGTATATGTATATGTATATGTATATGTATATGTATATGTATATGTATATGTATATGTATATGTATATGTATATGTATATGTATATGTATATGTATATGTATATGTATATGTATATGTATATGTATATGTATATGTATATGTATATGTATATGTATATGTATATGTATATGTATATGTATATGTATATGTATATGTATATGTATATGTATATGTATATGTATATGTATATGTATATGTATATGTATATGTATATGTATATGTATATGTATATGTATATGTATATGTATATGTATATGTATATGTATATGTATATGTATATGTATATGTATATGTATATGTATATGTATATGTATATGTATATGTATATGTATATGTATATGTATATGTATATGTATATGTATATGTATATGTATATGTATATGTATATGTATATGTATATGTATATGTATATGTATATGTATATGTATATGTATATGTATATGTATATGTATATGTATATGTATATGTATATGTATATGTATATGTATATGTATATGTATATGTATATGTATATGTATATGTATATGTATATGTATATGTATATGTATATGTATATGTATATGTATATGTATATGTATATGTATATGTATATGTATATGTATATGTATATGTATATGTATATGTATATGTATATGTATATGTATATGTATATATGTATATGTATATGTATATGTATATGTATATGTATATGTATATGTATATGTATATATGTATATGTATATGTATATGTATATGTATATGTATATGTATATGTATATGTATATGTATATGTATATGTATATGTATATGTATATGTATATATGTATATATGTATATGTATATGTATATGTATATGTATATGTATATGTATATGTATATGTATATGTATATGTATATGTATATGTATATGTATATGTATATGTATATGTATATGTATATGTATATGTATATGTATATGTATATGTATATGTATATGTATATGTATATGTATATGTATATGTATATGTATATGTATATGTATATGTATATGTATATGTATATGTATATGTATATGTATATGTATATGTATATGTATATGTATATGTATATGTATATGTATATGTATATGTATATGTATATGTATATGTATATGTATATGTATATGTATATGTATATGTATATGTATATGTATATGTATATGTATATGTATATGTATATGTATATGTATATGTATATGTATATGTATATGTATATGTATATGTATATGTATATGTATATGTATATGTATATGTATATGTATATGTATATGTATATGTATATGTATATGTATATGTATATGTATATGTATATGTATATGTATATGTATATGTATATGTATATGTATATGTATATGTATATGTATATGTATATGTATATGTATATGTATATGTATATGTATATGTATATGTATATGTATATGTATATGTATATGTATATGTATATGTATATGTATATGTATATGTATATGTATATGTATATGTATATGTATATGTATATGTATATGTATATGTATATGTATATGTATATGTATATGTATATGTATATGTATATGTATATGTATATGTATATGTATATGTATATGTATATGTATATGTATATGTATATGTATATGTATATGTATATGTATATGTATATGTATATGTATATGTATATGTATATGTATATGTATATGTATATGTATATGTATATGTATATGTATATGTATATGTATATGTATATGTATATGTATATGTATATGTATATGTATATGTATATGTATATGTATATGTATATGTATATGTATATGTATATGTATATGTATATGTATTATTCTTCGGTGTGCTCTGTTAACGGTCAATTTCTATCGTGTATGTTTTTGAAAAATATATAATCCTAAATGCTGGTGCTTTGCCAATTATATAATTCTTTACTCATTACATCATATTGTTTGAAATTTTTTTTTTTGTATTTTGTTTAAAAGTAATATAATGAAACTAGAATTTACCACAAATAATTTCACCCAGGTGGGAATTTCCAGACTGCAACAAAAGTCCCAGGCTTGTTACAGGCTTGACTACCAAGGCTTGTTATATCGGGCCACACAGGCCTTGATATATCAAGCTAGACACAAGCCTGGCACATTCGTCATTCCCAGATTTCAAACAAGCCTCGTTAATTTAGATTAGACACAAGCCTGGGACAATCGTCACTCCCAGGCTTTACACAGGCCTTGTTAGTTTAGGTTAGACACAAGCCTGGCACAATCGTCACTCACAGCCTCCACACATGCCTTGATATACCAAGATAGACACAGGACTGGCACATTTGTCATTCCCAGATTTAATACAGGCCTTGTTAGTTTATGTTGGACACAAGCCTGGTACAATTTTCATTCTCGGACTCCACACAGGCCTCGGTATACCAATATTGACACAAGGCTGACACAATATTGAGCCACATATGAAAATTGTCAAATTATGCAAACCGCCATATTCTGACGGAAATTCAAAATACCGTCTCGACAACTTTTCGTCCCATGCCTAGTTATGTGTGTGTACCGACTTTGACTTGAGTAAATTAAAGTCTACTATGGTGACATTTTTGTTAAAGAACCATGTTAAAGAACACTTATCTGATGAAAAAAATTATTGTTGTTGACGATTTTTTAAACGTCAAAAAATATATTCAAGAAACTCAACTCTTTGGAGTTGTCTGAACAATAAGTCTGCAAATTAACGTAAGTATTACTGTTAAATTGGTTGTTAACCTCTTACATATTTATTTATCCAAAGACACAACTCTCAAGTGTAATGACATGAACAATGAATGCAATGCCAAATTATTCCCAATAGCCTGAATCTTCAGACGTATTACAAGGATTGTCGCAAGTCTGGGGCATAGGTCTTGTTTCAAGACTGAGGCACAACCCTTGGTACAAGCCTGGGACACAAGCCTTGGAACAATCCTGAATTACAGACTTGTAACATAGTTAGCCTTGACACAGTCTTGACAAAGGCCTAAAACACAGTGTTGGCACCAGACTGATAATTAAGTCTGGCACAAAATTTGTCAACGAGCCTGGGTACAAGCCTGGAATACACGCTTGTAACATAGTTATCATTCCAGTCTTGACACAGTCTTGGAACGAGCTTGTATAACAGCGTTAGCACAGGCCTGAGTAGCATTGGCACAAGCCTATGTCAGGCTTGTGTCGGTCGTTAATTCCTACTTGATCAGTAAAAAAAAATCTAAAAGCAAATCCAAGATAATTAGATTTTTTTGCAGTTTCAACTTCAAGAACGATGAGCAGCCACAAAATTTGTTTTGAAAATGATGAAATTTTGGGAGAGCGTTTATAGATTTGAAATCTAATTTTTTGAGCCTATTTTTATCCAAAACACACTTGCAAAGAATCGTCGTCAAGCTTCGCGATAAGATTTATTGCAATTAGTTTTAATTTTTCGTTAAACATATTAAAATAATTGAATGACTTATTTATTGTCATGATACAATGATAAGGTACAAGGATGCGAGAGTGCTTTACGAATGATGCGAGAAATTGGGAAAGTAAAAAAGTCAAAGTTTTAGTTCTTACTGTCAAATATTTGAAATTGCTTTAGTTTTCAATTATTTTATTCATATATGTCAATTCTTAAAAAACAAACTTGTTATTAAATGTGAAAAATATTTTGCACATATCGGTGATGTGCAAAATATAATTTAAAAATGTGTAAAAAATTGTCAGACTGTTTCAGGTGTTGCAAACTGCAACGAATCGTGGGATCTAAATACGTGGGGGCAAGCATGACTATGGTTGGACATGCAGAGAAGCTGATAAACAGCGTTCAATAAAACTATAATTTGTGAAATATCGGTCGTTTTTTTAAATAAAAAGGTTTCATGAAAGCACGCGTAACGTGGTGCCCTTTAAAATAAAAACCAGTTGGAAAGGTTAGATCACATGGGAAATTTTAAAGTAGGTGTAATTATGATAGTAAGGATTATCAAAATTATAGTCGGTCGAAGCCGACTATAAATACCCTACACATATGTGTGGTTACCATTCAAAGTGGTATATTGGGCATCAGGGTATTCGAATCCTGAAAATAACTACAAACATTCAATCGCTGAAGAATTTCCATTCATTTGACACCCATATTTACAAATGGGTAGGTATACCGAATTTCGATTTGTTTTTTGTGAACCACAAGTCTTTTTGCCGGAAAACATTATTATAATGTATTTGAGCATGATATCAATATATATTTGACCAAAAAAGTTTACCTAAGCATGTATACATAAAAATTGATCTTTATATGTACTTTTTATATGTACATTTTACATAAGTCACAATGGACCGATTTTTTCGCACATACAGCGTAGGTATATTAGTAATCTAAGTTATAAGTTTCATTTATCTAGCTCTTCAATTTTAAAAGTAGTAGGGATTTCAACAGACGGACAGTCAGAAAGACAGACAGACGGACAGACAGACGGACAGACAGACAGACATCGCCAAATCGACTCAGGAGGTCATGCTGATCAAGAATATATATACTTTTCCATACCGGAGATGCATCCTTCTGGGTGTGACAAACGGCGTACCAACCAAAGACACAACTCTCAAGTGTAATGACATGAACAATGAATGCAATGCCAAATTATTCCCAATAGCCTGAATCTTCAGACGTATTACAAGGATTGTCGCAAGTCTGGGGCATAGGTCTTGTTTCAAGACTGAGGCACAACCCTTGGTACAAGCCTGGGACACAAGCCTTGGAACAATCCTGAATTACAGACTTGTAACATAGTTAGCCTTGACACAGTCTTGACAAAGGCCTAAAACACAGTGTTGGCACCAGACTGATAATTAAGTCTGGCACAAAATTTGTCAACGAGCCTGGGTACAAGCCTGGAATACACGCTTGTAACATAGTTATCATTCCAGTCTTGACACAGTCTTGGAACGAGCTTGTATAACAGCGTTAGCACAGGCCTGAGTAGCATTGGCACAAGCCTATGTCAGGCTTGTGTATAGGTAGGTATACCGAATTTCGATTTGTTTTTTGTGAACCACAAGTCTTTTTGCCGGAAAACATTATTATAATGTATTTGAGCATGATATCAATATATATTTGACCAAAAAAGTTTACCTAAGCATGTATACATAAAAATTGATCTTTATATGTACTTTTTATATGTACATTTTACATAAGTCACAATGGACCGATTTTTTCGCACATACAGCGTAGGTATATTAGTAATCTAAGTTATAAGTTTCATTTATCTAGCTCTTCAATTTTAAAAGTAGTAGGGATTTCAACAGACGGACAGTCAGAAAGACAGACAGACGGACAGACAGACAGACATCGCCAAATCGACTCAGGAGGTCATGCTGATCAAGAATATATATACTTTTCCATACCGGAGATGCATCCTTCTGGGTGTGACAAACGGCGTACCAAACTGAATATACCCTTTCACTCTTAGTGTAGGGTATAAAAACGTGTTTTAATGAAAAAGTAACAAGGACGTGAATTTTCAGGAACCCAGAATTTATTTAAATTCTGAGGCCAACAGTGTCATTGCCTGTGTTACCAGAGTGGAATATAATATTCCACTAGTGGAATATATTTCAACTGAAAAGAATTTTTTTTTTTGATAAAATATTCGGTCAATTTATAATTTTTATATATTCATTTTATTTAAAAAATATTACATAAACATTTCTAACAAAAATATTGATATGGCATTAATATTATATATTATGAAAGTGGAATATAAAAGTGGAATATAAAATTTGAAAGTGGAATATTTGTATTCCAATTTTTGGTAGTAAAAGAATATATTCTTATAAAGCTTCTGGTCACATTGGGTTCACATCAAGTGAAGTTACCGAACTGCGTGCATTAAAAATATTATATGTGAAATATTGGTCGTTGTATAAAAAATAAAAAGGTTCCACGAAACCATGCGTAACGTGGCACAGTTTGCCCAAACGCTCTTAAATCGGGTGAAATTCAGTATTGTCGGAACCACTCTACCGATTTTAAAAATTTAAGAAGTGTTGTACAGATAGAACTTGAGAAAAATTAAGTTTAGAAATTGGAGTTTGTATCTTTAATAGTTATGGAGATAAAAATCAGTAAAGTTGAAATTTTGTTCATGAAAAATATTTAAAAAATTGTAAAAAATCCAAAAGTAATCCGATTTTTAAAATTGTTTTGTTTCTGGAAAGCTTACATTGAGCATGTGCTTACATGAGAAATATCTTGTTTAGTT
>CATORG010000016.1:0-26645 GCA_951804985.1 Dryomyza anilis | reverse complement strand
AAAACAGAAAAACAGAATCATTAAAGTTTGTATTTTCTAGTAAAATTATATCTTGATACAATTTCCATTTTTTTAATTTTACTCCTATATCTATAGCTAATGTTTGGGCTTTATTAAATAGAGATGCTAAGTTTCCTTTAAAATCATCTTTATCTTTTTCCCACTCTTCAAATATAGGTTTTAATTCAGAATGGAATTTATTTATATCTTTTCTCATCTTTACCACTAAAATAAGTTATTTTTTCATTAATTTCTGAAAGTAAGTATCCCGTAAATATTTTTTTATTTTTTCTTTCTCTTTTAAATTTTCTTCAGCATTAAAAACCTCTTCTTTTACTTTAGTTATATCAGATTCATACTTTCCTTGGATCTTTATTTTTCCCTCTTTTTCTCTAAAGCTTTTTCTAGTTTTATCTCATAATTTTCTAACTCTTTAAGTTTTCTTTTGATATCTTTATCAGCTATAAGAACTTCTATTTGTTTTATTTTTTGCTCTTTTTCATAGATATCATTTTTTAATTTTTTAGATTTATTAGTAAGTGATTTGATATCTTCTTCCATAGCTAATTTTTGAATTTCAAGATTATTTTGATTTATTTTAAAATTTTCAAAATTAGAAACATTCTCTATCATTTTATCCAAAAACTCGATATAGATATTTATCTTATTATGAATTTTAAAATATGTATCTGAAGTTGCTTTAAATGTTTTTTCCTTACATTTTATAGTTTTCTCATCATTTAATTTCTCAAACTTAGGTTTTATATCATCATAATCTTTTTTGCACTCTTTATAATCTCTATTATAGTTTTTTAAAGTATCATTATAACTTTTTATTTTAATTAAAATCTCTGTTATCTTTTTAAACTTAGGAAATCTTCTATTTTCCTCTTTTAACTCTTCAATATTATTTTCTATTATTTTTTTATCTTGTAATAATTCATCTTTTAGAACTTCTAAGTGTAGTATCTGTTTTTCTTTATTTTCAATTTCTCTTTTTAACTTTTCTTTTCTTCTTTGAAGCCCTATATATTTTGCATCTTCTTGATTAGAAACGATACTATACCCTTCTAAAGCACCATTTCTAAAATATCCATTATTAGCAATAACATATTGGCTATCTCTATCGGTTTCATCTATGGAGATAGAGCTTAAAAAATCATTTATAACATTTTTAAACTCTTCATCTATATCCTCTAAGACAAATTTGTCAAAACTTGAGTTTTTCTTTAAAAATGGAGCCAACATTAAGCAAGGATATTTTTTAAAACTTCTTTTGCTTCTCTTGTTGAGAGTATGGAATAACTAAACTATCAAGAAGATCACTATTTATTAATTGATTTTCTAATAAGATACTATCTTTTATATCTGTATTTTCCTTAAAATCTAATCCCTCGTATAAAGATATATAATCAATGCCTCTATTTTCTAATTCTTTTCTACATAAAATAGCTTCTTTTGTTCTAGTAGGAATTATCTGTTTTGAGCTTTTAAATTTTTTAATTCATCACTATTTATTTTAATATCTTTATCTATCTCTTTTAAATTTAAAAGTTAAATCTCCAATCTCTTCCTTAAACCCTTCCCATATTTTTGTATAAAAGTTTTCTCTAATACTCTCAATATACTCTTTTTCCTCTTCAGTAAATTTATCATATGAATATATTTTTCTCTCAATCTCTTTTAATGAGTCCTCTGATATTTTTAAAAATTTATTACTTTCAGAGACTTCATAATATTTGTCAATTAAATCTCTTTTTTCCTGTTCCTTTTGATTTTCTAATCTATCTATCTCTAAATTTATCCCTTGTATTTTTTCTTTTATTTCTTGAACTTTTTTTTCTAATTCACTAAATTTATCTTTTATAGCTTCATAATTTTTAAGTAATTTTGCTATATCTAAAATATCATTTTCATACTCCAAAGCCTCTTTTTTAGATAAAGATAATTTATCTTTCATAGTTTTAATAGATGAATCAATAGATTGGTAATCATTACTATTTAAATGTCCAGCAAATTTAATTTCGATGTTTTGATCACTTAACTCTTTATAAAGTTTTCCTCTTTGGTTTTTATTTGTCTTTTTATAATCTTCAATCTGATTTATATCGTTCATTAATTTTGTAATCTTATTATTTTTATTGCTAGCATCAGATTCTTTCTCTTGAAGCTCTTTACAAAGGTTTCTTAATTCAATTTGAAGAGATTTTAATTTTCTTTCAAACTCTTCATTATCCTTAATTTCTTTAGCTTCATTTAGTAAAGCTATCTGTGATTTATAACTTATTATATTTTTTTCTAAAGTCTCTATTTCCTTTGTAATATCCTCATGTTCTTTTTTTACTTTTAGAGCTGTTTCATTAATCTCTTTAATTTTTCATTAGCACTTTATACTCATTTTCTTTTTTTATATATTCCTCATACTTATTATATAAAAGAGCCTTATTATACTCATTATAGCTATTGTTTAGCTTAGATATTTGATTTTTATCTTCTTGAAAATCCTCTAGTATTTGCTTACTCTCTTCTAATTCTTGGAAAGAGCTACTTAAATTTTCAAATTTTTCATCTTCAAGAGTAGGCAAAAAATTCATGATTTTTTCTTTTATTTCTGATATTTTAGTCTTTCCAGTATATTGTGAGTTTTTCATTTGGACATTGATATTACATAGATCATAAAAGTCTTGAATATCATTAAATCCAAATAACTCTTTATTTATAGCCTCTGCATAATCTTTTTTATCAGAAAATACACAATCTTTTTTTAAATTTAAGATTTTTTCTAACTCTTTAAAAGTATATGGAATTACCTTTCCATTTTCTTTTTTATAAAGAGAAAAATCTTTTCCAACTCTTCTTCCATCTTTTAAAATAAAGGCATTAAATTTAAGATTTTTAGAGCTTTTGCTAAGTGTATATTGCTGTCCAATACAGATTGTTAAATACTGCTCTGTATATCTTTTTTTAAATTCAAGACATATATATCCATATTCTCCACTAGCTCCGTTTATTATTTGTCCCTTACTATCTCTTGGTTTAAAGTAAAAATCCATCTCTCTTTTTTCTTTATTTGCAGTTGCATCTAATCTTCCCCTTTTATCATTTCCGTCTAATACAAAGGGAAATAGTTGTGTAAGATTTGATTTTCCTGATCCATTTGTTCCTATAAAAAATAATTTCCCATCTTTAAAATAAAATGTTTCATTTGTAAATTTCCAATAGTTTACAACAGTCATACTTTTTATAACCCATCTATTTATTTTTTCCATATCTATATTTTCCATAATAAATCTTGTATGATAAATATATAAAAATATTTATCTATACAACCTCCTTTCATTTATTTTTTATTTAATTTTGTTATATAATTTTATTAATGAAACTGTGGACTTTTTATTTTAAAAATATTGAACATTTAAGTTACTTTTCAAAGGAGACTATTGCCACTGTTTTTTCTCAAATACTTATAGTTGGTTAGAATTTTATTCTTCATGTTTGCAAGAATGTATTGATTAAAACTTTGTGGATGCACAGTTTCTATCTCTTGATTAAAGGATGTGATTTTATGTTATTGTTAGGCGTTGATATTGCTAAATTAAATCATGTTGCTTCTCTTGTTGACTCTTCTTCTGGAGAACTTATTTTTTCTAATTTTAAATTTCAGAATAATATACTTGGTTTTTCAAACTTACTTGAAAAAATTTCTAATTCTCTGTTACTGAAATTATTATCGGTTTAGAATCAACTGGACATTATGGGGAAAATTTTATTAATTTTTTCTTCCAAAAAGGTTTTAAAGTTGCTGTTATCAATCCTTGCAAACTTCACATCTGCGTAAAGCAAATATTAGAGATTCTAAAATGACAGATTAGATTCTATTAATATTGCTAAAGCTTTATTATTTGGAGAACATAGGTATATTTTCAAAAAATCTTACTAATTTTGCGCTTAAAAACTTACTCGTTTTAGAAAAAGTTTAATTAAACAAAAAAACTAGAACTAAAATTCAACTTGTTTCATTGCTTGATATTATTTTTCCTGAACTACAGTATTTCTTTAAATCGGGGGTTCATTCAAATGCTGTCTATACTCTTTTAAAAAAGTATCCTTCTACAGAAAAAATAGCTGCTTTAAGAGAAAAATCTTTATTCTCTATTTTGAACAAAGCTTCAAAGGGGCACTACAAAGAAGAACATGCTTTGCAATTAAAAAGTCTAGCTAAATCTTCTGTAGGTATTAAAGATACTTCTGTCTCTATGCATATACCTCAATTAATAAATTTAATTGAAATGTTAGACAGCCAAATTAAATCTATTGAAAAAGAAATTGATTCTTCCATTGATGAAGAATCTCCTATTCTTACTATTCCTGGAATAAATACTGTAGCTGCTGCTTCTATTCTTGGGGAAATTAACGATATTGATAACTTTGACTCTTCTTCAAAGTTATTAGCATTTTCAGGATTAGATCCAAAGATAAGACAATCTGGAAATTTCAGCGCCTCATCATGCAGAATGTCTAAAAAAGGTTCTCCATATTTGCGCTATGCTTTAATTTTTACTGCATGGAATCTTGTTAGGAATAGTGAAACCTTTAATAGATATTATTTAAGTAAAAG
The DNA here is from genome assembly GCA_951804985.1 of Dryomyza anilis. Classification (NCBI taxonomy): domain Eukaryota; kingdom Metazoa; phylum Arthropoda; class Insecta; order Diptera; family Dryomyzidae; genus Dryomyza; species Dryomyza anilis. The sequence goes on along the minus strand of CATORG010000016.1, from coordinate 22,027 downwards.
AGCTCAAGGAAAATCTCATTACAGCGCATTAGGACATACAGCCCATAAATTAGTAAGAATAATTTATACATTACTCAAGAAAAATATTTCATATCAAGAAAATCTTATTGTTTAAATTTTTATTAATTTGTAGTATTTTAAGAGTTTATGAACTCTAATTTTGTAATGCAGAAAAATCAAAATTAAATTTTTTTAAAATTTATCTTGACTTTTCATAGTTGGCTCCTTTCACTAAATTTTTAAAATAATCTTTGTTCATCTTCCTCTACTTTAACATCTTCACATAATTTCCCATTAATTTTTCCTATTGCTGGATAGAAAACTAAATTTCCTCTTTCCTCTTTTAAAAATAGCCATTCTTTTAATTTTTCTACAATTTTATCTGTCAAAGTTGATATATCAGGCTTTTTAATCACTTGAGGAAGCCAATCCATATTTTGAACTCTATATTCTTCTATCAATGAGCTTAACTCCTCTTTTTTTAAGATAAAAGTATCATCTTCATCATTTAAGATTAACTTTCCCTCTCTTACTTTTTCTCGCAATATATTATTTATCATTAAAACCATTGTATTTTCTGAGTTTATTGCATTTGGATATACTTCTCCTATTTGTGTATCTTTAAAAATAAAAATATGCAGTCTTTGTGATAGTGAATTTCCCCTTCAATTTCTTCTAACAGTTTTTCAAAAACTCTCTTGTTTTTTAAAATATCTCTTTCTTGGACTGTTAATTCTGAAAGTATACTACAGGTTTAGAAATTAACTTTATAAATAAAGTTCTCTTTGCATGAAGTTCAGATTCCATTAAATCTTTAGTTTAAAATCTTCATAACTTTCAAAAGAAAATATGTTGTTTTGTGTATTTAAAATGTACTTAGGAGAGCAATAATCAGTTTTACTATAATAAACCTTTATCTCTTTAAGATCATTTTCCTCAGTATTTATTATCTCCTTAGCTTCATTGATTATTAATCTTTTTTTCTCAGCATATTCAAAAACTCTTTAACAGCTTTTCTATTACTTGATTTTTCCCAACTGATATCTATTATTTTTTCTAAAGTTAGTTTTAGAATTTCAAAAATATCCATAAATCTAAACTTTTCTCCTTTAGAATAACTTTCTAAAGCTATTAAAAAAGCCATGTAAATACAGTAATCTTCTTTGGTAATAAAATTTCCATTTCCATATACCCTTCAGGATTACTTGGAGTTTTAACTAATCTAATTACATATCTATCTTTATATAAAGTCCAACCAAAATGATTTTTAAAAAAGTTTGTTAAATTTCTTTCATTACGTAAATCTCTGAAAAAAGATCTTTATCATTTTTAGTTATAATATCTCTTTCTATTAATTCCTTTATTAAACTTAAATCCAACATTTTCCTCCCTATAATATTTGAGTAAAGATACATCTAGGCATAGTATATGATCCATCTTCTGAAGTTAAAGTAACTAACTCCTCTTTTGATTCAGGGATATAAACCTTATATTTCTTTCCATAGCAGTAGTAGCTATTCTGTTTTCATCAGTAAACCTTTATAGTATAATTCATGTAAGAGAACTAAAACCTCTTTTTTTAGTGTTTGACCAGTAAAATCTGAAATGTCTATTTTTTCTTTTAATATCTCGTTTTCTATATATTCTTCCAATTTTAATTCCTTTAAATACTCAGCTTTTTCTAATTCTAACTCTTCAGGAGTTTTTTCAACTCTACCTCTTCTCTCATATCTTCTTTTTTCATATTGCTTTTCAACTTTATAAAATGGGAAAACTATACTATCCTCTGTATAAGTACTTTTTGAATTACAGAAATATCTTCAAACATCTTATAATGTCTTATATTATTTATTCCAAATATATAGGCAGATATTTTATCAGCTTCCTCTTTTGTGTTACAAGAAGCAAATAACTCTAAAATATGTGTATACTCTTTTTTCATATCAATTCCCATATCTTCTAAACCATAATATGTATTAATATTTCTAAAGAAGCTTTGTAAAAATCCTCTTGTATATTCCATAATTTTTCTTGATTTACTTGTTTTTCTATTAGAAAACCACTCTCTTAATTTCTCCCAATTTTTTCTATTTTTTATTTCTTCCTCTTCAAAGGTTGAAAGATTATCTTTAGCTATTTTATCAGCAATTACTGGGAGAAGATACTTCATAAACTTTTCCTCTACTTTTTCAATTAAAGGGTATATTTCATCATTTTTCTTTTGTTCAAGTAAAGAGAGAAACTCTGTTATATTTAGTTTTATATCTTCTTTATATTTTAATAATCTTGTATATTCTAATTCGTTTTTATTTTTTTTAGAAAATTTTTTAAGATAATCAGTATATCTTTTATTTAATAAATCATAGTTTTCTTTTATTAAAAGCCAAGCATTATAAATTTCATTGTCATTTTTTAAGTTTATATTACTATCTTTTAAAACTTTTAAATTTTTAACAATTTCATCTAGATAGCTTGTAGATAAGTTAGAATTATCTATCTCCTCATTTTCAAATTCTTCTAAAGCTTTTATAAAAATTATTGAGGCATTCGTTATTGAATAGAGGGAGGTTTTTTTATCAAAATCTTCCCATCTTGTTATTACTTCTAAATTAGGCCGACTATCTAAATTCCCCCATTTACAAAGTTGGTCAAGAGCAGTTTCAAATTGTTGCCTATCAAAATTTTCAAATTCTTCTAAATTTTTACAATAATTATAGATTTCATTTGAATTTGCTTCTTTTCCCTCTTTAAACTCTAACTCAAATTTGTGATTGGCATAAAATACTTTTAATATAGCAATATAGATTTTTTTATTTATTGCAGACAAAAAATTTGCTTGTTCATTTAAAATATTTTTCTCCATTCTACCCCTCCATATTGTTTTAATTTAGTTGGCTTGATTATAGCACTTTTCTTTTTATTTGTAAATATATAAAAAATATTTAAAATTAAGTATTTTAGGTGTTTATTAAAAATAAAAAAGTGTTATTTTTAAATTTAATTGTATTTATTTTTTGTTATTTTATTTAAGATTTTTCATAAAAAAGGGAATATTCCCCTTTTCTTTTTTTATCAATTTTATTTATATAATTTTATTAATTTACTTGTTAATATTTTTTATTGATTTTTTCCTTTAAAAACTATAGGATTGATTGTTAATATTTTTATTTTCTTGCTTTTTAATAAATTTTTAAGTAGAATAAATTAAATGCTATAAAAATTTTAAAAGGAATGAAAAATGGGAAGGAAAAGACTTAAAGGTAAATTAATTAATCTTAAAAATAATAGGCATTCATATTATAATTTAAAATATAATTTAATTTTAGTTACTAAAGATAATAGAGAATGCATTAATAAAGAAATGGAAAAAAAATTAGATGTAATTTTTAAAGAACTTGTAGAAAATAAAAATGGTTCAATTTTAGATTTCCATAGTAGAGCAAATTTTATCTATTTATATTTTGAATTACCTGTAAATTTGAATCTTGCAGATTTTCTTACTAATTTAAAAACTGTATCTTCAAGGCTAATTAGAAGAGATTTTAAGGAGTATTTAAAGGAATTTTATGAAAATGGTGGCTTTTGGAGTGAAAATTATTGTATTTTTACTGAAAGAGATAAATTTAAAGAATATATAGAGGAATTTTTTTCTTTAGTATAAAAAGTCTAAAATAAATTGAGATTCCCTTAGAAAAAATACTTTAAATTTTATTTTTAATGATTTTATATTACAATTTCTCTAATAAGTTCTTTTGGTATAAAAAAATCTCTCTTGATATTAACTTATCAAGGGAGATTTTTATTTACACAAAATTTATTATTCTATCAATTTAAAGCAAAAAGTTAATTAGTAGTGATGTTAATAGCAGCATAAAAGCTCCACCTATTCTGGAAGAGATTTGAGAAAATGGCATCAATTCCATTCTGTGACTTGCAGACATAACAGCAACGTCTCCTGTTCCACCCATATTTGCCATACAAAGTCCTGCTGTAATAGAACCCTCAATAACATAGAATCCAACTAAATGTCCAACAATTGCAGTTCCAATAATAGCCCCTATTACAGTTGTTGCAACTAATAATAGGTAGATAGGACTAAATGCTTCAATAACTTCTTTAAGACTTGTATAAGCTATACCAATTCCAACTAATAATCCAGAAGTAAAGTTTTTCATTATAAAGTTAAACCATTTAGCACAACACTCTTCATAATACTCGTCTATAATTCCAAAAATTTTAGCAATAGCTACAGAGATTATCATTAAAGCATAAGCATGAATTGGAATAAATTTGCTTAAATATTTCCTAGAATAAAGAAAGATGTTGCTATTAATAACCCTTTTCCTAACTCTTCATATTTTAAAGGAGTATGTTCCTTTTCTTTGCTCCATTTCTGAGTCTTGAGTTTTTAAAAGTTTTCCATTTCCAGAAAGAGAAGGGAATCTTTTACCGATTTTATCTAAAATACCAGCAGATACTATTGCTAAAGCATTTCCAAGAGCAACAGCAGGAACCATTACTGCTAAAAGTTGAGTTGGTTCTTTATGAAGAGCTTGTCCAAAGATTTGAGATAAAGGAACAGCTCCAGCTCCCATTCCTCCTCCCATAATAGGGATTGCAATATAGAATACAGCATTAACAAATCCATACCCAGAGAGATAACCAACCATTCCAGTTAATAGAATTGAAACGACTACTCCCCCAATAATAACAGGAAGATAACCAACTGCTGCTTTAATTAAAGTTTTCTATTCATTCCAAGAATACTTCCAACAATAAGAGCTGCAATATAGAAATCTAGGAAACTTTGAGTTGTCATAAAATCCTTTATAATTTTTACCTCTTTAGCAGGTATTATATTAAAATATACTAAGGCAGCTGATACAAAGATAATAACAATAGGTCCTCCACCTAAATAATCTTTGATTATAGGGGTCTTATTTCCAATATAATCGAGAATGCCACCAATAACAATCATAATAGGAAAAGCACCAAGCATACCAGCAGGTAATTTACCTAAAACAACAGCAACAATTAAAATAAGAGAAATAGGAATAAAATATTTCATCTCCAATCCAGCAAGTTTAAACTTTTCTTTAGTAGCAATCATAAAATATCACTTCCTTAAAATTTATTCACGTTGATTTAATAATACTCCTCAATTTAGTTAAAATCAAATTTTTTATGTATAATTTAAGTATTAATAGTTTAAATAGTATTAAAATTAAACTACTTATTTATAAAATGAAATATATAAATTTGTTAAATATTTAAAATTATATAGATAATTTTATAAAAAAATTTAAGAAAAAGCTTGATTATTAATTTATATAAAAGCCTGAAAGGAATTAATCCCTTCAGGCTTTTAAATTCTATGTTATTTTTTTAAATCTGTTTCAAATTGTTGGCTTAAAGTTGTCACTAAACTTGTTTTTGTAATAAGCCCCTTTAATATCCCATTGCTATCAATAACAGGAAGACTTGAGAGATTTTTCTCATTGACATCTTTAAGAATATCTACTATGGATTTATCAGGATAAGTAATTGCTCTAGGTTGTTCCATTATCTCTTTTACACTTTTATAGTGATCTTTCTCTTTTGAATCATCTTTCCAGTAATAATACCATTGAACTTTCTTTTTCTATCAACTACAAGAAGTGTATCAACTCTCTCATATCTCATCTTCTTAATACATTTTAAAAGAGAGATATCTTGGGAACATGTAATAGGGTTTTCTATCATAATATCTTTTACCTTTATATATTCAGGTGATGCCCAAATTCTATTTTTGCCAACAAAATCACTTACAAACTCATTGGCAGGATTTTTAAGTATTGTCTCTGGGTCATCATATTGAATTATTCTACCTTTTCCCATTATGCAGATTTTATCAGCTATTTTTATTGCCTCATCCATATCATGGGTTACAAAAATAATAGTCTTTTTAAATTGTGTTTGAATATTTAAGAGTTCATCTTGAAGTTGTGAACGAGTTATTGGGTCAAGAGCTGAAAATGGCTCGTCCATAAGAATAATATCTGGATTTGTAATCAATGCTCTGGCTATTCCCACTCTTTGTTGTTGTCCACCAGAAAGTTCAGCTGGATATCTATTAGCAAACTTTTCATAATCAAGCCCTACCATTTCCATCAACTCTCTTGTCTTTTCTTCAATCTCTTGAGAATTCATCTTTTGCATTTTAGCAACGATCTCTATATTTTCTTTAATTGTCATATGTGGGAAAAGTCCTGTCTGCTGAATAACATATCCAATATTTCTTCTCAACTCTATCACATTTTTATTTGAAATATCCTCACCATTTATAAGAATCTGCCCTGATGTTGGCTTTATAAGTCTATTTATCATCTTAACTGTTGTTGTTTTTCCACATCCACTAGGTCCTACAAATACAATTATATTCCCCTCTTCAAGTTTTAAATTTATATCATATAGAACAATATTATTTTTAAATATCTTATTTATACCTTTAAATTCTATCATCTTAGCCTCCTATTTTTTATCAATTAAACCTTGACTAATTAAAAACTCTTTTGCTACATCTTTAGGATCTTTCTTTAACACATCAACTTGATAATTAAGTCCACGCATTACCTCATCTGTCATAATATCTTTTAAAGAATCTGTTATTCCAGAAAGCTCTGGATATTTTTTTAGAGTTTCAATCTTTGCAATAGGTACTGCATGATAAGGTAAGAAAAATTCCTTGTCATCTTCTAAAATTGTAAGGTCATAAGTTTTTATCAATCCATCTGTTGAAAAGGCATCAATTACATCACTTTCCTTTGCAACTAAAGCTTGGTAACGAGGTGCTCCATCTATTGAGATAACATCTTTAAATTTAAGCCCATCATATCTACCTTGTAATCCTGAAAGCCCGTCATGCTTATTTGCAAACTCCAATGTAGGAGAGATAATCATATTTTTACTTACCTTTTTCAAATCACTTATTGTTTTTAAATTATATTTTTCTGCTGTATCCTTTCTTACTGCAAGTCTATAAGTGTTATTAAATGCCCATTCTTCTCCAACATTTACACCAAACTTTTCTTTTATCTCCTTTTGAGAGATTTCAAATACCTCTCTTGAAGTTACTTGAGATTCAAGAGGATTATGTTTAAGCATATCTGAGTAAAGAGTTCCTGTATACTCCATATAGATATCAACTTCTCCAGCTTTTAAAGCTCCAAAGGCAACTTGTGTTCCTCCAAGAGCTAGTTTTCTTTCAACCTTATAATTTGTTTTCTCCTCAATTAGATCTGCTAAGATATTTCCTATAATCTCTTGTTCTGTATAGTCTTTACTTGCCACAACTATTGTTTTATCGTTTGTTGTAAACTTACTAATTCCTGCATTTATAAAAGTATAAAGTGTAAGAATTAAAACTGTTGCCATAACACCTTTTTGTAATAGACGTCCTTTTTTACTGCTCTTGTTCTTTAGATTTATTCCCTCAGGAACAACTGCTTTTTCAATAATAGATGCTAATAAATCAATAAACAGTGCTAATAAACAAGCTGGAATCGCCCCTGCCAGTATTTGAAAATTATTTGCTGTTCTTATTCCAGAGAAAACAAGATAACCTAGTCCCCCTGCTCCAATAAATGCTGCCATTGTCATAAGTCCAACTGCTGTAACTGCTGATATTCTCACTCCTGCCATTATTACAGGAAGTGCCATAGGAATCTGCACCTTAAATAGAATTTGAAATTTTGTCATTCCTATTCCCTCTGCTGCCTCTATAACTTGTGGATTTATTCCTGAAATACTTGTAAATGTATTTTTTATTATTGGAAGTAGAGAATATAAAACTACCATAAATACAGATGGAATTACTCCTATTCCTAAAAATGGAATTAAGAATCCTAAAAGAGCCATACTTGGCACAGCTTGAATAACATTTGCCAGTATCATTATAGGTTTATTTACCTTTGAAAAATGGCTGATTAATATACCTAAAGGTACCCCTATTAATATTGCTAAGCTTACTGAAAGAATTGTCAAATTCACATGCTCAATAAGAAGAGCTAATATTTGCTCACTATTTTCCATTACATAAGTTAAAAAATTCATACATTTGCCTCCTTTTATTTTTCCCTATTTTTGGGTACAAAAAAAACACCATGAAAAGTCATGGTGTTTATTGGTAATCAAAAATTACAAAAAATATAAAAACATGGCTTCTCAATCAACGCTGACGAGGTTAGCTGACGGGCTCGGACTGAAAGAGTTGTCCTATTCTCAAATGAGAAATACGCCCCAAAAGGTGGGTCCCCCGTTTTATTTTTTAAATAAATTAAGCGATTTCGTATTTTTTTTGAATTATATCACTATTTTTTTGAAAAAGCAAATTTATTTTAATATTATTTTTACTTCTTCAATTCTATTTTCTCTTGTTTTTTCTATTTTCAATTTTAATTTATCATTCTCTAACTCTTTACCTTCATAAGTTTCATTTGGAACTACTCCAATAATTGAAGTAATATATCCTGATAGAGTATTATATCCTTTATTTTCAATATTAGTTCCAAAGTTTTCATTTAATTCATCTAATGAAATTAATCCACTTACTATATATGTTAATTTATCAAGTTTTTTTATTTGTGGAGAACTTGTGTCATGTTCATCTTGAATTTCTCCCATAATTTCTTCTACTAAATCTTCTATTGTCACAATTCCTGCAAAACCACCATATTCATCTATAATAATCGCCATAGATTTCTTATTTTTTTGCATTTCTATAAATAGTTCATCTATTTTTTTACTTTCAGGAGCAAGATAAGGTTTATGTAAAATGGTTTTTATATCTATGTTATCAAATCCCTTTTTTCTTGCCTCTATTATTAGATCTTTTATATGGATAACACCAATTATATTATCAATAGTATTTTGATAAACAGGTATTCTTGCATATTTTTTAGAAAGAAGTTCATCTATATATTTAGATACAGGAATATCTATATTTATCATATAAACATCTTTTCTAGCAATCATTATTTCTTTTGTTGTTATATCATCAAACTCAAATATAGAATTTATCATATCTTTTTCAGTTTGATTGAAAACTCCATTAGCTTGTCCAACTTCTATCATAGATCTAATCTCTTCTTTTGATATATTTTCTTCTAATTTTTCATTTTTCATTCCAAATATCTGTAAAGTAAAATTAGTTGAAAAAGATAAAAGTTTTATAAATGGAGAAGTTATTTTAGAAAGATTGTAAATAATCTTTACTGAAAATAAACTTATAAACTCAGCTTTTTGTAAAGCAATACGTTTAGGTACTAACTCTCCAAAAACCAGTGTAAAATAAGATAAAATAATCGTTACAAAAATAAGAGAAATATTTTCATTATAAGGATATGCTACTCCAAAATTCACTAATATTTTTCCTAAAGGTTTAGAAAAACTTGTGGCTGCTGAAGCACTAGCTAAAAATCCTGATAATGTTATTGCCACTTGAATAGTAGATAAGAATTTTGTTGGCTCTTCTAAAAGTTCTAAAATTAATTTAGCCTTTTTATTTTCCTCGTTTTCTGCAAGAATTTTTATCTTATTTTTATTAACCGAAACTGCTGCCATTTCTGCACTGGCAAAAAAAGCATTTGTCAATGTTAAAAAAATAAGCAATAATAATTGAAAAAGAATATTTCCCGTCTCTGAATCTTCCATAAAAACCTCCTAATAACAATCTTTAATTGAAAACTATTATAACTGTTATTTTTTTTGTTTTCAACTTTTTTTACAGAATTTTTACATTGCATTAACATATTATTTTTTCTAATTTACTAAAAAAATACCTAATAACTTATCTATTAAATAAGTTATTAGGTATAAAATATCTATCTAATTATTTCCATTATAAAATTTATTGTATAGTAGATAGTAAACTGATGCAGACCAACTAAAGTTAGAACAATGTAATCCCTCTCCAGTTTCAGGACTGTAGTTTTCTCTAATTGCTCCACCTTCTAATAATCCTTCTGAACGTTCAAATAGTTTAACAGTTAATTCTTGTGCCTCTTTTGTATATCCATAATTATCTAAACCAATAACTCCAAAATATGCTTGGTCAAGCCAAACTGGTCCTCTCCAATATTTAGTTGGATTGTATTTAGGGTTATCTTTTGCAGCTGTTGGGAATGGTAAATAAGTATTCATAACATTTTCATCTAAAATATTTTTTACAACCTTATCTGCTTTCTCTTTATCTGCTGCATTTGCCCATAATGGAATATATCCCTCAGTTCCTTTTCCTCTGTTTACTAAAAGTTTAGTATTTCCAGCTTCATCAAATTGTAAATCATAGTAGTATCCAGTTGCCTCATCAAACATCTTATCATTTATATACTCTTTTAATTGAGCTGCTGATTTATAGAAGTTTTCACTATCTTCCTTTTCTCCAAGAATTTCAGCCATTTGAGCTAGATCTATTTTTTCAGCATATAGGAAAGAGTTCAGATCAACAGATTCTTGGTTAATAGAATATCCTACTAATTTACTATCTTTATCTTTATTTTCAAATACTTTTACCCCTATATCATCTTTTCCATACCCTTCAACATCAAATCTAACTGCATTATCCATTCCACTTTCCCATGCTGCTGCAAGGATAATCTCCTCTGGTGAATTATTAAATCTATGAACCATTCCTCCATATTCAGCTACACCATTTTTATTGTGATCTCTATTTGTATACCACCATTCATGGTAAGCTTTTAACTTAGGATACATCTCTTTTAAAAACTCTTTATCTCCACTTACTTTGTAAACTTCCCATACTGCCCAAGTTGCTAGAGCTGGTTTAGAGTTTCTCTCGTTCCAGTTTCCACCATCTCCATCTCTCTCCTCATCAGCATTATAGAATATTGCATCTATAATAGCCCCCTTATCTTGAGGTCTAATCTTATCATCTGCTTGGATTTGATAATCAAATAATGCTCTTATATTATTTTTAGCTAGTTCTTCATTAAAGTATACAGTAGCTACTGCTTGTTTCCAAGAGTCCCATGCCCAGAAACCATTAAACCATTTATAGCTTACAGAAGGTGTTACCCCATCATGTTTTATTGCTCCAGCACTACTTCTCCAGTTAGTTGTTAAAGTTTCAATAGCTTTTACTGCAATTTTATTGTATCTTTCACCAGATTTGTCAATAGCTCTATTTAAGTATCCATTCCATCTTTTTTCATTAGATGCAAAAGCTTTTTCTGGATCTTTTAAAGCAGCTTTAATATTTTCAATCTCTTCTTTGGCTTCAACTTCAGTAAATGTAAAAGTTTCAGTCATATAGTGAGTAAAGTTTTTATTAGGAGAGATTGAGATTGTATCTAATTGGCTAGTATAGCTATCTCCAACAATTTTTGTATCTACATTAGAACTATGTGTTATTTTAAATTCTGCTCCATCTTTAATTAAATAGTCCCAAGTATCTCTTCTATTTTCAAAATTAACTTTAACTCCTGTATCAGTTTTTTCAAGAGAGTTATTTAGTTTTGTACTCTTGTATCTGTTTTCACTATCGCTCCAATTTTGATATTCATTGTACATATTTCCTGTCCAATTAAGACTTAAATTTAGTTCTTTTCCAGAAGTATTTATAATTTCACTTTTTATTAAAGCACTTCTATTGCTTACAAATATAAGTTCTAGTTTTAAAGTAAAATCTTTTAAAATATATTTTTGCTCTAATTTACCAGGATAATAGTTAAAAGTTGCCTCACTTTTAGCAAGATCATATCTTTCTTTAGTTACAGTATTTTCAATACTTATTTTATTAAAAGAATCTGAAAGGTTTACAGCGTACTCTTCAGCAATATAGAAAGGTCCTGCAAACCCTCCATATAGTTTGTACTCTTTAACATCTGGTTGGTAATAACCATGCCAAGCACCTAAATCAATAAAGCTGTTGATATAGTTTGTTCCACTTTTATCTGTTTCTTTTATTGGTTTAAAATAAGTGTACTCTTTAGGATTTCCATGAATATTTAAGATATTACTATAGCTTTTTCTATCCAAAGTAGTATCACTGTTTTTAGAATTTAAGTTTGCACATGAAGAACAAGCAGCAATGACAGCTAATAATGTAATCAATTTTTTCATACCCAATACCCCTTTTGTTTAGTTTTTAGTTAAGAATAAAGTTTGTTTTAAACAACACTTTTTATATGATAATAATACATTTTATAAGGGTAATTGTCAATTAATATTATTTAATATATAAAATTTATTTGAAGTAATTTTTTTATGTTAGATTTTTTCAAAATAATAAATTGATCTATTATATAAAAAAATAAACTTTGATATCTTAGGTTTATTGACAAATAAAAAAAATTATGTTAATATTCAATCAGTAAAAAAAGTTGATAAAAAAGGTAAAGATTTTGATATGATAAATGATCAAACTTAAAAATTTTAGGAGGTTCGAAATGACTCAATCTTTTTTAAATCCCTCAGAAATAACTTCTGCTATTATCTCTATGGGAGTATCTCGTGGAAATGAAAAAAGCATGATGAAAACTCTTGTTTCTGGATTTGTAGCAGGGATGTTTATTGCACTTGCTGGGATTGGAAATATAATAGCATCACAAACTCTTGCTCAAACTTTTGATGTTGGGTTTTCAAAAGTTATCGGGGCTTGTATATTCCCAATAGGACTTATGCTTTGTGTGTTTACTGGTGCATCTCTTTTTACAGGAAATAGTCTTTTATCCCTTGCGTTTTTTACAAAAGAGCTTAAATTTTCAAATTTAATAAAAAATCTTACTATAGTATGGATAGGAAATTTTTTAGGAAGTGTTTTTACTGCATATCTAGGATATTATGCTGGAATTTTTAACTCTCCTATTATTCAAAAAGTTTTTTTAGATACTGGAATTTCTAAAATAAGCCTTTCATTTTCCCAATGTGTTGCAAGTGGATTTTTCTGTAATGTTCTTGTTATTATGGGAATTATTATGTCCATGAGTGCCAATGATGTAACAGGGAAAATTTTTGGTTGTTGGTTTCCTATAATGCTATTTGTAGTTTGTGGATATCAACACGTTGTTGCAAATATGTTTATTATAGCTGTTGGAAAGATTTTTTCCCCAGAAACATTTCAGTTAGGAGAGATATTTATTAACCATTTTCTTCCTACTTCAATAGGAAACTTTTTATCAGGTGGAGTTTTCCTACCAGCATTTTTATACTTTTCATACTATAAAAAATAAGTTTAAAGTAATTAAAAAAGCTTTCTATGATAAATTAATCATAAAAAGCTTTTTCTTTTATTCAATTATTTTTTGATAATCTTCTATATATTTTATTTATAATCTAAGAAATAACTGTTAATCTCAATTTTTAAAAAGCTACTATATTTTTTAGCTGATCCTGTTCCTTCAAAAACTTCTTCAATAAAATCCTTTTCTTCATAATTTCTATCTCTTAATTTTTTTCTAACTAAATTATTTAGATTAACCATTACCTCGTTTTTTAATTTAGTTTTATTTTGATTAAATTTTGGTTTAGTCCACTCATTACCTTCTAAATTTCTTAAATCATAAGTATTATTGCCCTCTTTTAATAATCTTATTATTGGAATAGCTGGAATACATTTATTTCCATTAGATTTAAAAACTCCATTTATTTCATTTTTTAAATCTATCTCTATTCCAAATTTTCTTAAATATAGAGTATGGCCTTTAAGATCTACTAAGTTATATTCTTCCTCTATTAAAATTTCTCTAAAATCAAGGTATTCTGCAATCTCATCAAAATCCCTTTCATTAGCAAATAACTTTTCAATATATTCATCACTATCCAAATCAAGATCTATATTTTTATCTTTAAATATAATTTGAAAGATGGATTTAGAAATTTTTTCATTTAACATTGAAAGTTCAGAGTTTGCAAATAGATATTTTAAAATAAGTGCATAATAGAGTTTTTCCTGCATTTTTTTGCTATTTAATTTATATCTTTTTAAATTCTCTTTCTCCTGTTCAATTTCCTCATTAGTAAATTTAAACTTAGGATTTTCAATATCTTTGTAATCAATTAACAGAGCAAGTCTAAGTACTATATATCTTATCTTTTCAACTACAATTTTTTCACTGAAGTTCTGAGTAAAAATCCTCTCTAAAAAATTAGCTATAGATTTATAAAAACTTTCTGAATTAATCTCTAAAATATTAGTTAAATTTATAAGATCCCCTAGTTCATCATAAAAGAAAGAATAGTCTTTCATTTTCATATTTCTATAATAGTTGGCAACAGCATGGAAGTTAAATTTTTCAATCTCATTATTTATAGCTTGATAAATTCTGATATTTTCATCTGTAGGCTCCTCCATAAATTTAAGTTCAGCTAAAAGGGGAACTCTCTTTCCATTTTTACTATCATCAATTTCATATTCATTGTCAGTTTTAGTATAAACAGGCATTTGAAAATCTTTCCAAGTAACTGTTTTTATCCCATGTTCAACAGCTAGTTTATACATAGCAATTCCTGTTAATTTTAATCCCAGTGAAGAGTCAATCAATGTATCATCTTTACTTATCTTATTATCTATAACCAATCCTTTTAGATATTTTAATATACTAGAAATATCTTCACCATCTATTAGTTGACCTTCTATTTTAATTTTATTGCTATTTTTATAATACTTCTTAATCTCTTGAAATTTTTTATCACTCTCTTTAGTATATAAAAAATATATAGTATTAACCTTGTCAAAAACATCTATTGTCTTTAAAAAAGGTAATTTTTCTATTTTTTCAAACATATCAGTTTTAGTTAGACTTATAGCAGTTATTAACTTTGTTATATTTTTTCTCTCTTCAGCAAATCTCTCTTGATACTCTTTAACATCTATCTTATAAAAATCTATAAATTTCTTTAAATCGTAGCTTTCATTTAAGTGATATTTTAAAGAAAGCTCTACCTCTTCAATACTATTTCTACCTTTTGAGTTTTTAAAAGATTGTTCAAAATTTTTAAAAATATCTTCTCTTTTCAATCCTATATTACCTCTCTTTAATAATTAGATATATATACATTATATCATATTTAATAAAAAAATTATAAATTAATCTAAAATAAAAAAAATAAGAATAGTTATATTGATTTTTTTAGATAATATAGTAAAATCAAAATATATAAGATAAAGGAAGTATAGATATGTATAGATTGATAATTAAATTTAAAGGGAGAACAAGATATATAAAAGGGGAGATTTTAGAGGATGAAATTTTAAAAATTTTTAACTTACAGAAAGACAATTTTAATTTAAAAAAGGTGGAATTGGAAAGAGAATTTTTAATTTTAGAGTTAGGAGAAAAGGATAGCCTAAATAGTGTAATAAATGAAATTACTAAGTTAAAGCTCGATAATAAAAAATTGAGTATTTTAGATTTAAACTTGGATATTCAAGAGATTAAATTTGAAAAAACTAAGAGATTATTGGAGAATAAAATATTAATGGTGGAGTTTTTAACACCAACTCTATTTAAAGTTGGCTCAAACTTCAAAGGGGAGCATTCAAATTATCTATTTTTTTCTTGGCTATTAAGAAAAGTCAATAGAGATTTGCCTAAAGAAAATAAAATCACTATTTTAAAAGAGGATATTGAAAAAATTATCATATTAGAGAAAGAGTTTGAAAGTGTAGAAATTCAATTAAATGAATTTATAACAACAGCTTTTAAAGGAAAATTAAAATTAAATTTTAAAAATATAAACAGTGATCTTATCAATAACTTTGAAACTATATTAAATTATGGACTGAAAAATGGAGTAGGCTATAAAAATAACAATGGTTATGGAAAGATAAAAATAAATAGCTAAGGGGGTATTTATGTCAAGATATATTGTAACTGTGGAAACAGTTAAAATTAAAGATTTTTTATTTTCTACTAACAAGTTGAGAATAATAAGAGGGGCAAGTTATCTTTTAGATTATCTAAATCAAGTAGTTGTTCCTGAAATACTAAAAAGTAATGGAGTTAAAGGGGAAGATATTATCTATGTAGGAGCTGGAAATGCCAAGTTTTTTGTAGATGATGAGGACACAGCTAAAAATATAGCTAAAGAGGTAAAAAGAGTATATAAAAAAGAGGCTCCTAATTCTAAAGTGGTAGTCTCATATATTGAAACTGAATATAGAATTGGAAAGGATAATAGTAAAAATAAAAGAAAGATTTGGGAAGATATAGACAAACTAGCTCAAAATACAGCAGTTGAAAAGAGCAAAGGTTTTCTTATGATGAATCTTGATTTCATAGGGGTTGAAAAATGTGAAATTTGTGGAAAAAATTCAGCTCAAATATCAGTGGAGAATTTAGAGAGAGATTTAGAAGATATAGGGTTAATTGTAAAAGATGGAGAGGTAATTCTTGATAATTATTCATTGAGAATACCAGCTTTGAGAGAGCAAATAAAGGACTTAACAGGTACAACTGGAGATAATAAAGGAATTATCTGTGAAGAGTGTTTAAGAAAACTTATATTCTCAAATAGAGTTAAAGATACTGAAAGTGAAAAGAAAATTAGTTTCTATAATTATGTAAAAGATGAATTTAAAGATATAGAGCTTGGAACAGAGATAAGTGACTATGAAAATGGAAAGAGTTTTATAGGATTTATGTATAGTGATGGAGATGGTTTAGGAGATTTCTTAAAAAATATATCTCAAAAGTTTAAAAATGATAAAAGTAGTTCAAATGTTGAGGAAAAATATTTAGAATTTTTAAAAGAATTTAGTGAAACATTGGATAAAAATACAAAAGAGGCTTTGATTGATACTATAAAAGATATTTTCCAAGGCAAAGAGAATAAGAGAATAATTGGTGAGTTTCTAATAGTTGGAGGAGATGATGTTTGTGCAGTATTTAATCCAGAATTAGTATTAGAATTATCTGAAAAATTCCAAAAAATATTTGAAGAGAAGATGAAAAAATATATATCAAAAACAAAGGCTAATGATAGTAAAATCACCTCTTCATCTGGGGTTATTATAGCAAAATCTAAAACACCAGCCTTTCAACTTTTTGATCAGGCATTAAAACTTCAAAAGCTTGCTAAAGCTAAGAGATATGAGCATAATGCACAAACAGGATTTATTGATTTCCAAGTTATAGGTTCTGAAGGTTGCGTGGATATAGATGCTTTTAGAAAGAAGATAGATTTTGAAAATAATAGAGTTATGGAAAGGGCATATGCTATTAATATAGAGGGAAATTCAAAAGTTAAAAATGTAGAGAAATTATTTGAAACAATAAAAGAACTTAAAAAGATTAAGTTTCCAAAGAATAAATTAAGATATATATATGAGTTAAAAAGAGATGAGAAATTAGAGGATTTTGAAAAGAAAATGGAGTTTATAAATATTCTTTCTAAGATGAAAGATGAACATATTAAATTTATAAAGGAAAATTACAATATAGATTATAATTATCAAGAGTTTGAAAGATATTTTAATAATATTTTTGATATTGTAGAGTTATATGATTTTGTAGGTGGTGAAGTTGATGAAAATTAATTACACAGTTAAACTTAAAACCCCAGCTCTTACAGCATCTTTAGGGATAATAGGGAAAGATATAGATGTAGTTGTAAAGGTAGATAGTGAGGGGAAACCTTTTTTTAATGGAAAACATATTAAGGGGACTTTAAAAGAGAGAGTAACTCAATTTAAGTTGGGATTGGGAGAATCAGAAAAGGAAAAGGATGAGTTTATAGAGAAATATTTTGGTAAAGAGGGAAACTATATAAAAGAAAACGGATTTAATAAGATAAGATTCTCTAATCTGATTTTAAATAATGAAAATTATAGTGTAGATGATAGATATGGAATAAAAATAGATAGAAAGACAAGAACAACAGTTCACAACTCTCTTTTTAGATATGAACACATATTAGATGGAGCAGAATTTAAAGGTGAAATTGAGGTTCCAGATAGAATAAATAGAGAGGATCTGAAGTTTATATTAGCTTGTTTATTCCATTTAGAAAGTATAGGTGGTTTTAAATCTAGAGGAATTGGAAAGGTAGAAGTTGCTATTGAGGGAAGAGAGCTAGAAAATGAAAATAGTATCAATAAGATAATATCTAAGCTTTTCACAAATAGTAATAAAAAATCAAAGGTAAAATTAAATGGAGAGTTAAAAAAATATAGTTATACTTTAAATTTACAAGAGCCATTTATATTGACAGGAAGAGAGGTAGGAAACTATGTAGAGGTGAGAGATTCTATTCAAGGATCAACTGTTAGAGGGGCATTGATAGAGTATTTTGCAACTTCTCAAGAAATTCCATTGGAAAATCTTCTTTGTATAGAGGCATCAGATGCAACTTTAGGTGAAGTTAATCTTGCAAGTAAATTTGTAACAAAGTATGCAGTAGATGGGAAGAAGATAGAGGTAGATAAGATAATAGACTCTAGAAATGAAATAGAGGACAAAACAAAGGGAAAAGCTGTTAAATTAGAGAGAAAAGGAACTTCTATATTAAAAGCAAAGGGAAATGAGATTAGTATAAAAATTAACTCTCAAACTAAATCGGTGGAAGATGGAATGTTATTTAATAGTGAGTACCTACAATGTGATGAAAAATTATCTGGAGATATAGTTTTACCAGATGGATTGATTAAGGAGAATGAAAACTACACAATCTATCTAGGAAAGATGAAATCAAAAGGTTTTGGAAAAGCAGTTATAACATTTGGTAAATATGAAAGTAAAAAATCAGATATAAAAGAAAGAGTTTTAAAACTACAAAAACAAGCTAATGAGAAGATTTTAACTTTTGATCTACAATCAGATTTAATTTTACCATTTAATACTGTATATAATGTGGGAGAGCAATTCAAAGCATTAGTTGGAATTGATGAGTTGAAATTTAGAGAGGATAAGAGCTATATAAATACAGGTAAACTAGGTGGATATAATATAATTAACAATATTAGAAAAGTTGATGAATTGGTAATCACTAGGGGAAGTGTTTTAACTTATGAGATAGAAGATTTTAATAGGGTTTTACCAAAACTTGAGAAAATAGAGGAAAAAGGGCTTGGACTTAGAAAAAATGAGGGATTTGGAAGAATAATAATCTCTGGTAAGAGAGGTGAAAAATAGTGGAATTTATTGTTGAAAGAAAGAAAAAAGAGTATAAAAGTGAATTTCTTTTTGGAGAGCTTGAAAACAGAAAAGAGATTAAAATGGATAATGGAAAATTAGAAGAGAGTAAAAGGTCGATTTTTGAAAAGTATATTGAAAGCAAGGAGTTTAGAGATGCCTTAGACAATATAAGCTCTAGTCAACTAAATAGATTTTACTCAATATTAGAGGATAGAAATTTTTCATTTCAAAGTAATAATATAGGTGAATTTGTAAAAGATCAGATTAAGAGAAATGAGGAAAATGATGGAACAAAAAAATTCTATGAATTTTTCAAAGCTAATTTCTTAGATGAAAATATTTTTGATAGTGAAAATGCAAAGAATAGAGAAATTTTTGAGATGATAAAAAGATATGTTAGATATAGTATTGGACAAAAGAAATTAAAAGGAGAAGAGGGGGAAAATTAATATGGATTTTTCAAAATTTGAAAATAGATATAAGATAACAGGAGAATTAGTAGTATTAACTGCTTTACATATAGGTAGTGGAAAAGAAGGGGATAATCAAGACTCTCCATTTATGAGTTTAAAAGTAAATGGTAACGAGGTTTATTATATTCCCGGTTCATCATTTAGAGGATATTTAAGTACAAAATTAGAAAGATTTTTAGAAGAGGAAAATGGAATAGTTTTAAAAGATAAAAATACAAAGGATATATTAAATTCTGCTGATGTTAAACTAATTTTTGGTTATACTAATTTAGATGGAGAAAAAGTTGAAGTGCAAAATAGAATAGCTAAAAAATTAGGATATAAAAATCTTGATCAAATAAATAGTTTTAAAAGTATGGCTGGAAGAATACATATAGCTGATATGAAAATATTATCAGAGATAAAAAGTATAAAAAGAGATGGAATAAAAATTGATAGAAATACTGGAGCTACTGAAAAGGGAGCTAAATTTGACTATGATGTATTACCATCAGGAACAAAATTTGAATTTGTTATGGAGTTGGAAAATTTAGAAAAATATCAAATTAACTTAGTGGCTTTAGCTTTACAAGATATTCTTGAAGGGGATCTTTTTGGAGGGAAACTTTCAAGAGGTATAGGAAAATGTAGATTGGATATAAAAGAGATTAAATATGTGGATAAATCAAATCTAAAAGAATATCTTTTTGGTAGAAAAATGGGAACTCTTAAAAAAGAGGATTTCTTAAAAATCAACGATATTGATCTAGTAATTGAATAGGAGGGGAAAATGAAAGAGTTTTTAAGATTAGACAACAAATTAATTTTAAAATTAAAGATAAAACCATTGTCTCCCCTATTGATAAAGCTAGGAAATAAAGAGAAAGATAGTGAAGGGAAAGATGGAACCTATATAGGATTTTTAACTACTGAATCAGGAACAGGAACAAAATTGGACTATAATGGTAGTTCTGAAAAAATTACTGAAGATGGGAGAAAAGGAGAAATATATATTCCCGGCTCTAGTTTAAGAGGAGCATTTAGAGATAGAACTTTGGATATTTTTGAAAATGATGAAGAGGAAGTAAAAAAACTTTATGGAAAATCTGATGATGATAAGTCTCAAAAAACGAGAATCTTATTGGAGATGCTTTTTTATACAATGTTGAAACAAGAAAAAGATTTTATTCTGATGAGGACAAGATCAGTGAAAGTTTAAAGGATATTTTAAAATCTAGATCTATCACTCCAATAGATCATTTTTCAGGAAAAGCAACTGTTCCATTAAAATTTGAATATACTACTGAAAATTTTCTCAGTGAAATAACTGTAAATAATATCTCACTTAAAGAGTTAAAGATTATATACTTTATACTAAGAGATAGTATAAATGGAGAGTTAAGAATAGGAAACTCTAAAACAAGGGGATTTGGACAGATTGAGCTAGAGATAGATGAGATGGTATATTATAAATATTGTGGTAAAAAAGAGCTTGTAAAAGATATGAAAAAATACTTTGAAAGAGTGGAAGAAAAATCAATAAAAATAGGGGATAAATATCTATGTGAGGCATTGAGATTAAAGGATAAATTTAATAAAATAGATATAGAAAATCCTAATGAGTTTATTAAGGCTCTTTTTGCAGAGGTGGAATAATGGAAGACTTAAAAATATTTAACTTAAATGAGATAAGAGAGAGATTAAAAGAGGAAAAAGATCTAACTATACAATATATTGATTATGATAGAGAGGGAAAAATATATAGAGGAGAGTTAGAGGGGATAGATGAAAACTTCTATAAACTATATATTTTCAATGATAATTTTATGATAACAGCTTTTAATTTTGGAGATGGGGAGATTAAATATAGTGAAATTAGAGAAAGTGATATTGAAGATAAGGAGATTAGATATTACTATTTGAACGATGGAAAGAGATTAAAAGTGAGATTGGGGAAAAAGAATGGAATAGAGGTTTTCCAATATATTGGGGTAGTTGGAGGTGAGAGATAATAGGAAGAAATCAAAAGAAAAGCTTTTCTTCATTTAATGAATTAGCTGATGCAAAAGGAGTTGCAAGACAAACTGAAGAATTAGACCAAAATTCTAATATAGTTTCATTCATTATCCATATAACTTTGTTTCTTTAGGGAATAAAGTAGAAAGAGCAGAAAGAGAGCTAGGAAAAAATAGTGGTAAAATAGAGTGTAGTTTAATAAATTATACTCCAATTTTTACAGGTGGAGAGAAGTCAAAATCTGGAAACCACACTACTGAACAGTTTTTAGAAGATAAAAACAACTATATAATTTCAGCAAGTACACTTAAAGGAGAGATTAGAAATATTATAGAAACTATTACTCATAGTTGTATAAGATGTAAAAATCAAGAGATAGTTCCTGAAGAGTTTAAACCTTGTGATAATTTAAAAAGACTTTGTTTT
>CATORG010000015.1:0-30511 GCA_951804985.1 Dryomyza anilis | reverse complement strand
GGGTTGAAAGTAGGCACTTTTTATAGACATTGAATGCCTAATTTTTCACTGTAAATTTCATATAATTCGATCGGTGGGTTCTGAATAATAAAGTTTTGAAAATCGAATTTTGGAATATTTCTTTAATTGGCCATAAGTCCTAAACGGAGCGTCCTAGAGGGTTGAAAGTAGGCGCTTTTTATAGACATTGAATGCCTAATTTTTCACTATAAATTTCATATAATTCGATCGGTGGGTTCTGGAATAGTAAGGTTTTGAAAATCGATTTTAAAATATTTCTTTAGTTGGCCATAACTCCTAAACGGAGCGTCCTAGAGGGTTGAAAGTAGGCGCTTTTTGAATGCCTTATTTTTCACTGTAAATTTCATATAATTCGATCGGTGGGTTCTGGAATAGTAAGGTTTTGAAAATCGATTTTTAAAATATTTCTTTAGTTGGCCATAACTCCTAAACGGAGCGTCCTAGAGGGTTGAAAGTAGGCACTTTTTATAGACATTGAATGCCTAATTTTTCACTGTAAATTTCATATAATTCGATCGGTGGGTTCTGGAGTAGTAAGGTTTGAAATCGATTTTTAGATATTTTCTTTAATTGGCCATAAGTCCTAAACGGAGCGTCCTAGAGGGTTGAAAGTAGGCGCTTTTTATAGACATTGAATGCCTAATTTTTCACTGTAAATTTCATATAATTCGATCGGTGGGTTCTGGAGTAGTAAGGTTTTGAAAATCGATTTTTATAATATTTCTTTAATTGGCCATAACTCCTAAACGGAGCGTCCTAGAGGGTTGAAAGTAGGCGCTTTTTATAGACATTGAATGCCTAATTTTTCACTGTAAATTTCATATAATTCGATCGGTGGGTTCTGGACTAATAAGGTTTTGAAAATCGATTTTTAGAATATTTCTTTAATTGGCCATAACTCCTAAACGGAGCGTCCTAGAGGGTTGAAAGTAGGCGCTTTTTATAGACATTGAATGCCTAATTTTTCACTGTAAATTTCATATAATTCGATCGGTGGGTTCTGGAGTAGTAAGGTTTTGAAAATCGATTTTTAGAATATTTCTTTAATTGGCCATAAGTCCTAAACGGAGCGTCCTAGAGGGTTGAAAGTAGGCGCTTTTTATAGACATTGAATTTCTTTAATTGGCCATAACTCCTAAACGGAGCGTCCTAAAGGGTTGAAAGTAGGCGCTTTTTATAGACATTGAATGCCTAATTTTTCACTGTAAATTTCATATAATTCGATCGGTGGGTTCTGGAATAGTAAGGTTTTGAAAATCGATTTTTAAAATATTTCTTTAGTTGGCCATAACTCCTAAACGGAGCGTCCTAGAGGGTTGAAAGTAGGCGCTTTTTGAATGCCTTATTTTTCACTGTAAATTTCATATAATTCGATCGGTGGGTTCTGGAATAGTAAGGTTTTGAAAATCGATTTTTAGAATATTTCTTTAATTGGCTATAACTCCTAAACGGAGCGTCCTAGACGGTTGAAAGTAGGCGCTTTTTATAGACATTGAATGCCTAATTTTTCACTGTAAATTTCATATAATTCGATCGGTGGGTTCTGGAATAGTAAGGTTTTGAAAATCGATTTTTAGAATATTTCTTTAATTGGCTATAACTCCTAAACGGAGCGTCCTAGACGGTTGAAAGTAGGCGCTTTTTATAGACATTGAATGCCTAATTTTTCACTGTAAATTTCATATAATTCGATCGGTGGGTTCCGGAATAGTAAGGTTTTGAAAATCGATTTTTAGAATATTTCTTTAATTGGCCATAACTCCTCAACGGAGCGTCCTAGAGGGTTGAAAGTAGGCGCTTTTTATAGACATTGAATGCCTAATTTTTCACTGTAAATTTCATATAATTCGATCGGTGGGTTCTGGAATAGTAAGGTTTTGAAAATCGATTTTTAGAATATTTCTTTAATTGGCCATAACTCCTAAACGGAGCGTCCTAGAGGGTTGAAAGTAGGCGCTTTTTATAGACATTGAATGCCTAATTTTTCACTGTAAATTTCATATAATTCGATCGGTGGGTTCTGGACTAATAAGGTTTTGAAAATCGATTTTTAGATTATTTCTTTAATTGGCCATAACTCCTAAACGGAGCGTCCTAGAGGGTTGAAAGTAGGCGCTTTTTATAGACATTGAATGCCTAATTTTTCACTGTAAATTTCATATAATTCGATCGGTGGGTTCTGGACTAATAAGGTTTTGAAAATCGATTTTTAGATTATTTCTTTAATTGGCCATAACTCCTAAACGGAGCGTCCTAGACGGTTGAAAGTAGGCGCTTTTTATAGACATTGAATGCCTAATTTTTCACTGTAAATTTCATATAATTCGATCGGTGGGTTCTGGAATAGTAAGGTTTTGAAAATCGATTTTTAGAATATTTCTTTAATTGGCCATAACTCCTAAACGGAGCGTCCTAGAGGGTTGAAAGTAGGCGATTTTTATAGACATTGAATGCCTAATTTTTCACTGTAAATTTCATATAATTCGATCGGTGGGTTCTGGAATAGTAAGGTTTTGAAAATCGATTTTTAGAATATTTCTTTAATTGGCCATAACTCCTAAACGGAGCGTCCTAGAGGGTTGAAAGTAGGCGCTTTTTATAGACATTGAATGCCTAATTTTTCACTGTAAATTTCATATAATTCGATCGGTGGGTTCTGGAATAGTAAGGTTTTGAAAATCGATTTTTAGAATATTTCTTTAATTGGCCATAACTCCTAAACGGAGCGTCCTAGAGGGTTGAAAGTAGGCGCTTTTTATAGACATTGAATGCCTAATTTTTCACTGTAAATTTCATATAATTCGATCGGTGGGTTCTAGAATAGTAAGGTTTTGAAAATCGATTTTTAGATTATTTCTTTAATTGGCCATAACTCCTAAACGGAGCGTCCTAGAGGGTTGAAAGTAGGCGCTTTTTATAGACATTGAATGCCTAATTTTTCACTGTAAATTTCATATAATTCGATCGGTGGGTTCTGGAGTAGTAAGGTTTTGAAAATCGATTTTTAGATTATTTCTTTAATTGGCCATAACTCCTAAACGGAGCGTCCTAGAGGGTTGAAAGTAGGCGCTTTTTATAGACATTGAATGCCTAATTTTTCACTGTAAATTTCATATAATTCGATCGGTGGGTTCTGGAATAGTAAGGTTTTGAAAATCGATTTTTAGAATATTTCTTTAATTGGCCATAACTCCTAAACGGAGCGTCCTAGAGGGTTGAAAGTAGGCGCTTTTTATAGACATTGAATGCCTAATTTTTCACTGTAAATTTCATATAATTCGATCGGTGGGTTCTGGAGTAGTAAGGTTTTGAAAATCGATTTTTAGATTATTTCTTTAATTGGCCATAACTCCTAAACGGAGCGTCCTAGAGGGTTGAAAGTAGGCGCTTTTTATAGACATTGAATGCCTAATTTTTCACTGTAAATTTCATATAATTTGATCGGTGGGTTCTGGACTAATAAGGTTTTGAAAATCGATTTTTAGATTATTTCTTTAATTGGCCATAACTCCTAAACGGAGCGTCCTAGAGGGTTGAAAGTAGGCGCTTTTTATAGACATTGAATGCCTAATTTTTCACTGTAAATTTCATATAATTCGATCGGTGGGTTCTGGAGTAGTAAGGTTTTGAAAATCGATTTTTAGAATATTTCTTTAATTGGCCATAACTCCTAAACGGAGCGTCCTAGAGGGTTGAAAGTAGATGCTTTTTATAGACATTGAATGCCTAATTTTTCACTGTAAATTTCATATAATTCGATCGGTGGGTTCTGGAGTAGTAAGGTTTTGAAAATCGATTTTTATATTATTTCTTTAATTGGCCATAACTCCTAAACGAAGCGTCCTAGACGGTTGAAAGTATGCGCTTTTTATAGACATTGAATGCCTAATTTTTCACTGTAAATTTCATATAATTCGATCGGTGGGTTCTAGAATAGTAAGGTTTTGAAAATCGATTTTTAGATTATTTCTTTAATTGACCATAACTCCTAAACGGAGCGTCCTAGAGGGTTGAAAGTAGGCGCTTTTTATAGACATTGAATGCCTAATTTTTCACTGTAAATTTCATATAATTCGATCGGTGGGTTCTGGAGTAGTAAGGTTTTGAAAATCGATTTTTAGATTATTTCTTTAATTGGCCATAACTCCTAAACGGAGCGTCCTAGAGGGTTGAAAGTAGGCGCTTTTTATAGACATTGAATGCCTAATTTTTCACTGTAAATTTCATATAATTTGATCGGTGGGTTCTGGACTAATAAGGTTTTGAAAATCGATTTTTAGATTATTTCTTTAATTGGCCATAACTCCTAAACGGAGCGTCCTAGAGGGTTGAAAGTAGGCGCTTTTTATAGACATTGAATGCCTAATTTTTCACTGTAAATTTCATATAATTCGAGCGGTGGGTTCTGGAATAGTAAGGTTTTGAAAATCGATTTTTAGAATATTTCTTTAATTGGCCATAACTCCTAAACGGAGCGTCCTAGAGGGTTGAAAGTAGGCGCTTTTTATAGACATTGAATGCCTAATTTTTCACTGTAAATTTCATATAATTCGATCGGTGGGTTCTGGAGTAGTAAGGTTTTGAAAATCGATTTTTAGATTATTTCTTTAATTGACCATAACTCCTAAACGGAGCGTCCTAGAGGGTTAAAAGTAGGCGCTTTTTATAGACATTGAATGCCTAATTTTTCACTGTAAATTTCATATAATTCGATCGGTGGGTTCTGGAGTAGTAAGGTTTTGAAAATCGATTTTTAGATTATTTCTTTAATTGACCATAACTCCTAAACGGAGCGTCCTAGAGGGTTGAAAGTAGGCGCTTTTTATAGACATTGAATGCCTAATTTTTCACTGTAAATTTCATATAATTCGATCGGTGGGTTCTGGAGTTTTGAAAATCGATTTTTAGAATATTTCTTTAATTGGCCATAACTCCTAAACGGAGCGTCCTAGAGGGTTGAAAGTAGGCGCTTTTTATAGACATTGAATGCCTAATTTTTCACTGTAAATTTCATATAATTCGATCGGTGGGTTCTGGAGTAGTAAGGTTTTGAAAATCGATTTTTAGATTATTTCTTTAATTGGCCATAACTCCTAAACGGAGCGTCCTAGAGGGTTGAAAGTAGGCGCTTTTTATAGACATTGAATGCCTAATTTTTCACTGTAAATTTCATATAATTCGATCGGTGGGTTCTGGAGTAGTAAGGTTTTGAAAATCGATTTTTAGAATATTTCTTTAATTGGCCATAACTCCTAAACGGAGCGTCCTAGAGGGTTGAAAGTAGGCGCTTTTTATAGACATTGAATGCCTAATTTTTCACTGTAAATTTCATATAATTCGATCGGTGGGTTCTGGAGTAGTAAGGTTTTGAAAATCGATTTTAGATTATTTCTTTAATTGGCCATAACTCCTAAACGGAGCGTCCTAGAGGGTTGAAAGTAGGCGCTTTTTATAGACATTGAATGCCTAATTTTTCACTGTAAATTTCATATAATTCGATCGGTGGGTTCTGGAGTTTTGAAAATCGATTTTTAGAATATTTCTTTAATTGGCCATAACTCCTAAACGGAGCGTCCTAGAGGGTTGAAAGTAGGCGCTTTTTATAGACATTGAATGCCTAATTTTTCACTGTAAATTTCATATAATTCGATCGGTGGGTTCTGGAGTAGTAAGGTTTTGAAAATCGATTTTTAGATTATTTCTTTAATTGGCCATAACTCCTAAACGGAGCGTCCTAGAGGGTTGAAAGTAGGCGCTTTTTATAGACATTGAATGCCTAATTTTTCACTGTAAATTTCATATAATTCGATCGGTGGGTTCTGGAGTAGTAAGGTTTTGAAAATCGATTTTTAGATTATTTCTTTAATTGACCATAACTCCTAAACGGAGCGTCCTAGAGGGTTAAAAGTAGGCGCTTTTTATAGACATTGAATGCCTAATTTTTCACTGTAAATTTCATATAATTCGATCGGTGGGTTCTGGAGTAGTAAGGTTTTGAAAATCGATTTTTAGATTATTTCTTTAATTGACCATAACTCCTAAACGGAGCGTCCTAGAGGGTTGAAAGTAGGCGCTTTTTATAGACATTGAATGCCTAATTTTTCACTGTAAATTTCATATAATTCGATCGGTGGGTTCTGGAGTTTTGAAAATCGATTTTTAGAATATTTCTTTAATTGGCCATAACTCCTAAACGGAGCGTCCTAGAGGGTTGAAAGTAGGCGCTTTTTATAGACATTGAATGCCTAATTTTTCACTGTAAATTTCATATAATTCGATCGGTGGGTTCTGGAGTAGTAAGGTTTTGAAAATCGATTTTTAGATTATTTCTTTAATTGGCCATAACTCCTAAACGGAGCGTCCTAGAGGGTTGAAAGTAGGCGCTTTTTATAGACATTGAATGCCTAATTTTTCACTGTAAATTTCATATAATTCGATCGGTGGGTTCTGGAGTAGTAAGGTTTTGAAAATCGATTTTTAGAATATTTCTTTAATTGGCCATAACTCCTAAACGGAGCGTCCTAGAGGGTTGAAAGTAGGCGCTTTTTATAGACATTGAATGCCTAATTTTTCACTGTAAATTTCATATAATTCGATCGGTGGGTTCTGGAGTAGTAAGGTTTGAAAATCGATTTTTAGATTATTTCTTTAATTGGCCATAACTCCTAAACGGAGCGTCCTAGAGGGTTGAAAGTAGGCGCTTTTTATAGACATTGAATGCCTAATTTTTCACTGTAAATTTCATATAATTCGATGGCCATAACTCCTAAACGGAGCGTCCTAGAGGGTTGAAAGTAGGCGCTTTTTATAGACATTGAATGCCTAATTTTTCACTGTAAATTTCATATAATTCGATCGGTGGGTTCTGGAGTAGTAAGGTTTTGAAAATCGATTTTTAGATTATTTCTTTAATTGGCCATAACTCCTGAACGGAGCGTCCTAGAGGGTTGAAAGTAGGCGCTTTTTATAGACATTGAATGCCTAATTTTTCACTGTAAATTTCATATAATTCGATCGGTGGGTTCTGGAGTTTTGAAAATCGATTTTTAGAATATTTCTTTAATTGGCCATAACTCCTAAACGGAGCGTCCTAGAGGGTTGAAAGTAGGCGCTTTTTATAGACATTGAATGCCTAATTTTTCACTGTAAATTTCATATAATTCGATCGGTGGGTTCTGGAGTAGTAAGGTTTTGAAAATCGATTTTTAGATTATTTCTTTAATTGGCCATAACTCCTAAACGGAGCGTCCTAGAGGGTTGAAAGTAGGCGCTTTTTATAGACATTGAATGCCTAATTTTTCACTGTAAATTTCATATAATTCGATCGGTGGGTTCTGGAGTAGTAAGGTTTTGAAAATCGATTTTTAGATTATTTCTTTAATTGGCCATAACTCCTAAACGGAGCGTCCTAGAGGGTTGAAAGTAGGCGCCTTTTATAGACATTGAATGCCTAATTTTTCACTGTAAATTTCATATAATTCGATCGGTGGGTTCTGGAATAATATGGTTTTGAAAATCGATTTTTAGAATATTTCTTTAATTGGCTATAACTCCTAAACGGAGCGTCCTAGAGGGTTGAAAGTAGGCGCTTTTTATAGACATTGAATGCCTAATTTTTCACTGTAAATTTCATATAATTCGATCGGTGGGTTCTGGAGTAGTAAGGTTTTGAAAATCGATTTTTAGATTATTTCTTTAATTGGCCATAACTCCTAAACGGAGCGTCCTAGACGGTTGAAAGTAGGCGCTTTTTATAGACATTGAATGCCTAATTTTTCACTGTAAATTTCATATAATTCGATCGGTGGGTTCTGGAGTAGTAAGGTTTTGAAAATCGATTTTTAGAATATTTCTTTAATTGGCCATAACTCCTAAACGGAGCGTCCTAGAGGGTTGAAAGTAGGCGCTTTTTATAGACATTGAATGCCTAATTTTTCACTGTAAATTTCATATAATTCGATCGGTGGGTTCTGGAGTAGTAAGGTTTTGAAAATCGATTTTTAGAATATTTCTTTAATTGGCCATAACTCCTAAACGGAGCGTCCTAGAGGGTTGAAAGTAGGCGCTTTTTATAGACATTGAATGCCTAATTTTTCACTGTAAATTTCATATAATTCGATCGGTGGGTTCTGGAGTAGTAAGGTTTTGAAAATCGATTTTTAGATTATTTCTTTAATTGGCCATAACTCCTAAACGGAGCGTCCTAGAGGGTTGAAAGTAGGCGCTTTTTATAGACATTGAATGCCTAATTTTTCACTGTAAATTTCATATAATTCGATCGGTGGGTTCTGGAGTAGTAAGGTTTTGAAAATCGATTTTTAGATTATTTCTTTAATTGGCCATAACTCCTAAACGGAGCGTCCTAGAGGGTTGAAAGTAGGCGCTTTTTATAGACATTGAATGCCTAATTTTTCACTGTAAATTTCATATAATTCGATCGGTGGGTTCTGGAGTAGTTTTGTTTTGAAAATCGATTTTTAGAATATTTCTTTAATTGGCCATAACTCCTAAACGGAGCGTCCTAGAGGGTTGAAAGTAGGCGCTTTTTATAGACATTGAATGCCTAATTTTTCACTGTAAATTTCATATAATTCGATCGGTGGGTTCTGGAGTAGTAAGGTTTTGAAAATCGATTTTTAGATTATTTCTTTAATTGACCATAACTCCTAAACGGAGCGTCCTAGAGGGTTGAAAGTAGGCGCTTTTTATAGACATTGAATGCCTAATTTTTCACTGTAAATTTCATATAATTCGATCGGTGGGTTCTGGAATAGTAAGGTTTTGAAAATCGATTTTTAGAATATTTCTTTAATTGGCCATAACTCCTAAACGGAGCGTCCTAGAGGGTTGAAAGTAGGCGCTTTTTATAGACATTGAATGCCTTATTTTTCACTGTAAATTTCATTTTATTCGATCGGTGGGTTCTGGAATAGTAAGGTTTTGAAAATCGATTTTTAAAATATTTCTTTAATTGGCCATAACTCCTAAACGGAGCGTCCTAGAGGGTTGAAAGTAGGCGCTTTTTATAGACATTGAATGCCTAATTTTTCACTGTAAATTTCATTTTATTCGATCGGTGGGTTCTGGAATAGTAAGGTTTTGAAAATCGATTTTTAAAATATTTCTTTAATTGGCCATAACTCCTAAACGGAGCGTCCTAGAGGGTTGAAAGTAGGCGCTTTTTATAGACATTGAATACCTAATTTTTCACTGTAAATTTCATATAATTCGATCGGTGGGTTCTGGAGTAGTTTTGTTTTGAAAATCGATTTTTAGAATATTTCTTTAATTGGCCATAACTCCTAAACGGAGCGTCCTAGACGGTTGAAAGTAGGCGCTTTTTATAGACATTGAATAATTTTTCACTGTAAATTTCATATAATTCGATCGGTGGGTTCTGGAATAGTAAGGTTTTGAAAATCGATTTTTAGATTATTTCTTTAATTGGCCATAACTCCTAAACGGAGCGTCCTAGACGGTTGAAAGTAGGCGCTTTTTATAGACATTGAATGCCTAATTTTTCACTGTAAATTTCATATAATTCGATCGGTGGGTTCTGGAGTAGTTTTGTTTTGAAAATCGATTTTTAGAATATTTCTTTAATTGGGCATAACTCCTAAACGGAGCGTCCTAGAGGGTTGAAAGTAGGCGCTTTTTATAGACATTGAATGCCTAATTTTTCACTGTAAATTTCATTTTATTCGATCAGTGGGTTCTGGAGTAGTAAGGTTTTGAAAATCGATTTTTAGATTATTTCTTTAATTGGCCATAACTCCTAAACGGAGCGTCCTAGAGCGTTGAAAGTAGGCGCCTTTTATAGACATTGAATGCCTAATTTTTCACTGTAAATTTCATATAATTCGATCGGTGGGTTCTGGAATAGTAAGGTTTTGAAAATCGATTTTTAGAATATTTCTTTAATTGGCCATAACTCCTAAACGGAGCGTCCTAGAGGGTTGAAAGTAGGCGCTTTTTATAGACATTGAATGCCTTATTTTTCACTGTAAATTTCATTTTATTCGATCGGTGGGTTCTGGAATAGTAAGGTTTTGAAAATCGATTTTTAAAATATTTCTTTAATTGGCCATAACTCCTAAACGGAGCGTCCTAGAGGGTTGAAAGTAGGCGCTTTTTATAGACATTGAATACCTAATTTTTCACTGTAAATTTCATATAATTCGATCGGTGGGTTCTGGAGTAGTAAGGTTTTGAAAATCGATTTTTAGATTATTTCTTTAATTGACCATAACTCCTAAACGGAGCGTCCTAGAGGGTTAAAAGTAGGCGCTTTTTATAGACATTGAATGCCTAATTTTTCACTGTAAATTTCATATAATTCGATCGGTGGGTTCTGGAGTAGTATGGTTTTGAAAATCGATTTTTAGATTATTTCTTTAATTGGCCATAACTCCTAAACGGAGCGTCCTAGACGGTTGAAAGTAGGCGCTTTTTATAGACATTGAATGCCTAATTTTTCACTGTAAATTTCATATAATTCGATCGGTGGGTTCTGGAGTAGTTTTGTTTTGAAAATCGATTTTTAGAATATTTCTTTAATTGGCCATAACTCCTAAACGGAGCGTCCTAGAGGGTTGAAAGTAGGCGCTTTTTATAGACATTGAATGCCTAATTTTTCACTGTAAATTTCATATAATTCGATCGGTGGGTTCTGGAATAGTAAGGTTTTGAAAATCGATTTTTAAAATATTTCTTTAATTGGCCATAACTCCTAAACGGAGCGTCCTAGAGGGTTGAAAGTAGGCGCTTTTCATAGACATTGAATGCCTTATTTTTCACTGTAAATTTCATATAATTCGATCGGTGGGTTCTGGAATAGTAAGGTTTTGAAAATCGATTTTTAAAATATTTCTTTAATTGGCCATAACTCCTAAACGGAGCGTCCTAGAGGGTTGAAAGTAGGCGCTTTTTATAGACATTGAATGCCTAATTTTTCACTGTAAATTTCATATAATTCGATCGGTGGGTTCTGGAGTAGTAAGGTTTTGAAAATCGATTTTTAGATTATTTCTTTAATTGGCCATAACTCCTAAACGGAGCGTCCTAGATGGTTGAAAGTAGGCGCTTTTTATAGACATTGAATGCCTTATTTTTCACTGTAAATTTCATATAATTCGATCGGTGGGTTCTGGAATAGTAAGGTTTTGAAAATCGATTTTTAAAATATTTCTTTAATTGGCCATAACTCCTAAACGGAGCGTCCTAGATGGTTGAAAGTAGGCGCTTTTTATAGACATTGAATGCCTTATTTTTCACTGTAAATTTCATATAATTCGATCGGTGGGTTCTGGAATAGTAAGGTTTTGAAAATCGATTTTTAAAATATTTCTTTAATTGGCCATAACTCCTAAACGGAGCGGCCTAGAGGGTTGAAAGTAGGCGCTTTTTATAGACATTGAATGCCTAATTTTTCACTGTAAATTTCATATAATTCGATCGGTGGGTTCTGGAATAGTAAGGTTTTGAAAATCGATTTTTAAAATATTTCTTTAATTGGCCATAACTCCTAAACGGAGCGTCCTAGATGGTTGAAAGTAGGCGCTTTTTATAGACATTGAATGCCTTATTTTTCACTGTAAATTTCATATAATTCGATCGGTGGGTTCTGGAATAGTAAGGTTTTGAAAATCGATTTTTAAAATATTTCTTTAATTGGCCATAACTCCTAAACGGAGCGTCCTAGATGGTTGAAAGTAGGCGCTTTTTATAGACATTGAATGCCTTATTTTTCACTGTAAATTTCATATAATTCGATCGGTGGGTTCTGGAATAGTAAGGTTTTGAAAATCGATTTTTAAAATATTTCTTTAATTGGCCATAACTCCTAAACGGAGCGTCCTAGAGCGTTGAAAGTAGGCGCCTTTTATAGACATTGAATGCCTAATTTTTCACTGTAAATTTCATATAATTCGATCGGTGGGTTCTGGAATAATATGGTTTTGGAAATCGATTTTTAGAATATTACTTTAATTGGCTATAACTCCTAAACGGAGCGTCCTA
This sequence comes from Dryomyza anilis, assembly GCA_951804985.1. Lineage (NCBI taxonomy): Eukaryota > Metazoa > Arthropoda > Insecta > Diptera > Dryomyzidae > Dryomyza > Dryomyza anilis. The sequence continues at coordinate 18,472 of CATORG010000015.1, read as the reverse complement.
GAGGGTTGAAAGTAGGCGCTTTTTATAGACATTGAATGCCTAATTTTTCACTGTAAATTTCATATAATTCGATCGGTGGGTTCTGGAATAGTAGGGTTTTGAAAATCGATTTTTAAAATATTTCTGTAATTGGTCATAACTCCTAAACGGAGCGTCGTAGAGGGTTGAAAGTAGGCGCTTTTTATAGACATTGAATGCCTAATTTTTCACTGTAAATTTCATTTTATTCGATCGGTGGGTTCTGGAATAATAAGGTTTTGAAAATCGATTTTTAGAATATTACTTTAATTGTCTATAACTCCTAAACGGAGCGCCCTAGAGGGTTGAAAGTAGGCGCTTTTTATAGACATTGAATGCCTAATTTTTCAATGCAAATTTAATATAATTCGATCGGTGGGTTCTGGAATAGTAAAATTTTGAAAATCGATTTTTAAAATATTTCTTTAATTGGCCATAACTCCTAAACGGAGCGTCCTAGAGGGTTGAAAGTAGGCGCTTTTTATAGACATTGAATGCCTAATTTTTCACTGTAAATTTCATTTTATTCGATCGGTGGGTTCTGGAATAGTAAGGTTTTAAAAATCGATTTTTAAAATATTTCTTTAATTGGCCATAACTCCTAAACGGAGCGTCCTAAAGGGTTGAAAGTAGGCGCTTTTTATAGACATTGAATGCCTAATTTTTCACTGTAAATTTCATATAATTCGATCGGTGGGTTCTGGAATAGTAAGGTTTTGAAAATCGATTTTTAAAATATTTCTTTAATTGGCCATAACTCCTTAACGGAGCGTCCTAGTGGGTTGAAAGTAGGCGCTTTTTATAGACATTGAATGCCTAATTTTTCACTGTAAATTTTATATAATTCGATCGGTGGGTTCTGGAATAGTAAGGTTTTGAAAATCGATTTTTAAAATATTTCTTTAATTGGCCATAACTCCTAAACGGAGCGTCCTGGAGGGTTGAAAGTAGGCGCTTTTTATAGACATTGAATGCCTAATTTTTCACTGTAAATTTCATATAATTCGATCGATTTTTAAAATATTTCTTTAATTAGCCATAACTCCTAAACGGAGCGTCCTAGAGGGTTGAAAGTAGGCGCTTTTTATAGACATTGAATTTCTTTAATTGGCCATAACTCCTAAACGGAGCGTCCTAAAGGGTTGAAAGTAGGCGCTTTTTATAGACATTGAATGCCTAATTTTTCACTGTAAATTTCATATAATTCGATCGGTGGGTTCTGGAATAGTAAGGTTTTGAAAATCGATTTTTAAAATATTTCTTTAATTGGCCATAACTCCTAAACGGAGCATCCTAGAGGGTTGAAAGTAGACGCTTTTTATAGACATTGAATGCCTAATTTTTCACTGTAAATTTTATATAATTCGATCGGTGGGTTCTGGAATAGTAAGGTTTTAAAAATCGATTTTTAAAATATTTCTTTAATTGGCCATAACTCTTAAACGGAGCGTCCTAGAGGGTTGAAAGTAGGCGCTTTTTATAGACATTGAATGCCTAATTTTTCACTGTAAATTTCATATAATTCGATCGGTGGGTTCTGGAATAGTAAGGTTTTGAAAATCGATTTTCAAAATATTTCTTTAATTGGCCATAACTCCTAAACGGAGCGTCCTAGAGGGTTTAAAGTAGGCGCTTTTTATAGACATTGAATGCCTAATTTTTCACTGTAAATTTCATATAATTCGATCGGTGGGTTCTGGAATAATAAGGTTTTGAAAATCGATTTTTAGAATATTTCTTTAATTGGCCATAACTCCTAAACGGAGCGTCCTAGAGGGTTGAAAGTAGGCGCTTTTTATAGACATTGAATGCCTAATTTTTCACTGAAAATTTCATATAATTCGATCAGTGGGTTCTGGAATAGTAAGGTTTTGAAAATCGATTTTCAAAATATTTCTTTAATTGGCCATAACTCCTAAACGGAGCGTCCTAGAGGGTTGAAAGTAGGCGCTTTTTATAGACATTGAATGCCTAATTTTTCACTGTAAATTTCATATAATTCGATCGGTGGGTTCTGGTATAATAAGGTTTTGAAAATCGATTTTCAAAATATTTCTTTAATTGGCCATAACTCCTAAGCGGAGCGTCCTAGAGGGTTGAAAGTAGGCGCTTTTTATAGACATTGAATGCCTAATTTTTCACTGTAAATTTCATATAATTCGATCGGTGGGTTCTGGTATAATAAGGTTTTGAAAATCGATTTGTAATTACCGTTCTTTAATTGGCCATAACTCCTAAACGGAGCGTCCTAGAGGGTTGAAAGTAGGCGCTTTTTATAGACATTGAATGCCTAATTTTTCACTGTAAATTTCATTTTATTCGATCGGTGGGTTCTGGAATAATAAGGTTTTGAAAATCGATTTTTAGAATATTTTTTAATTGGCCATAACTCCTAAACGGAGCGTCCTAGAGGGTTGAAAGTAGGCGCTTTTTATAGACATTGAATGCCTAATTTTTCACTGTAAATTTCATATAATTCGATCGGTGGGTTCTGGAATAATAAGGTTTTGAAAATCGATTTTCAAAATATTTCTTTAATTGGCCATAACTCCTAAACGGAGCGTCCTAGAGGGTTGAAAGTAGGCGCTTTTTATAGACATTGAATGCCTAATTTTTCACTGTAAATTTCATATAATTCGATCGGTGGGTTCTGGAATAGTAAGGTTTTGAAAATCGATTTTCAAAATATTTCTTTAATTGGCCATAACTCCTAAACGGAGCGTCCTAGAGGGTTTAAAGTAGGCGCTTTTTATAGACATTGAATGCCTAATTTTTCACTGTAAATTTCATATAATTCGATCGGTGGGTTCTGGAATAATAAGGTTTTGAAAATCGATTTTCAAAATATTTCTTTAATTGGCCATAACTCCTAAACGGAGCGTCCTAGAGGGTTGAAAGTAGGCGCTTTTTATAGACATTAAATGCCTAATTTTTCACTGTAAATTTCATATAATTCGATCGGTGGGTTCTGGAATAATAAGGTTTTGAAAATCGATTTTTAGAATATTTCTTTAATTGGCCATAACTCCTAAACGGAGCGTCCTAGAGGGTTGAAAGTAGGCGCTTTTTATAGACATTGAATGCCTAATTTTTCACTGAAAATTTCATATAATTCGATCAGTGGGTTCTGGAATAATAAGGTTTTGAAAATCGATTTTCAAAATATTTCTTTAATTGGCCATAACTCCTAAGCGGAGCGTCCTAGAGGGTTAAAAGTAGGCGCTTTTTATAGACATTGAATGCCTAATTTTTCACTGTAAATTTCATATAATTCGATCGGTGGGTTCTGGTATAATAAGGTTTTGAAAATCGATTTTTAGAATATTTCTTTAATTGGCCATAACTCCTAAACGGAGCGTCCTAGAGGGTTGAAAGTAGGCGCTTCTTATAGACATTGAATGCCTAATTTTTCACTGTAAATTTCATATAATTCGATCGGTGGGTTCTGGAATAGTAAGGTTTTGAAAATCGATTTTCAAAATATTTCTTTAATTGGCCATAACTCCTAAACGGAGCGTCCTAGAGGGTTGAAAGTAGGCGCTTTTTATAGACATTGAATGCCTAATTTTTCACTGTAAATTTCATTTTATTCGATCGGTGGGTTCTGGAATAAAAAGGTTTTGAAAATCGATTTTTAGAATATTACTTTAATTGGCCATAACTCCTAAACGGAGCGTCCTAGAGCGTTGAAAGTAGGCGCTTTTTATAGACATTGAATGCCTAATTTTTCACTGTAAATTTCATATAATTCGATCGGTGGGTTCTGGAATAATAAGGTTTTGAAAATCGATTTGTAATTACCGTTCTTTAATTGGCCATAACTCCTAAACGGAGCGTCCTAGAGGGTTGAAAGTAGGCGCTTTTTATAGACATTGAATGCCTAATTTTTCACTGTAAATTTCATTTTATTCGATCGGTGGGTTCTGGAATAGTAAGGTTTTGAAAATCGATTTTAAATATATTTCTTTAGTTGGCCATAACTCCTAAACGGAGCGTCCTAAAGGGTTGAAAGTAGGCGCTTTTTATAGACATTGAATGCCTAATTTTTCACTGTAAATTTCATTTAATTCGATCAGTGGGTTCTGGAGTAATCAGCATTTGAATTACGAACTGCTTTAAATGACTATAAATCCTAAACGGAGCTTTCTAGAGGGTTGAAAGTATGTTAAAGCTATTTTATAATTTTGAATTTAATTGAAGTCACCATATGCTGAGGTCAAGTCTAAAGAATATAAACATCACAGTCTAGGTTTTCTTGATAAATTGGTTTGTTTGCCAGGCATTAATTTAAAGGCAGACACAGACATAGTGCAAATGTTGGGTGCTACCATTTATCTTCTGCTATTTAAATAGGAGACTGTTTCTCTGTCTGTCTGTCTTTGTGTTTGCTGTCTGTGTTTGTTATAGTGTGTGTGCGGCATTTGCTCTCCCTATTTCTCTCTCTGTTTGTCTGTTTGTCTCAATCTGAGTGCAGAGTTTTAATTAATGGTTTGTTTACGCAGTTAATGCAGTGGCAATTAACAGACTTGGTTTCTATATTTTTTTACATTTTGAATTTTTTATACTTCACATAAAAGAGTAATAGTGAAAAACAGCTGAAAAACATCAGAACAGAACTTGATAAAAAGGTAAAAAGAACATTTATGAGACGATTGATTGCATGGTGCAGACAGCAGGCTTTGTTGTGGCAAAAGGTGCTGAAATAATGTGGCTGTCTGTGAAGATTTACAATTGTTAAAAATGAAAAAGATTTTTTTTTCAAATGAAAAATTTAGAAAAATATTTGTGTATTTTAAATGATGCGCTGTAGAAGGTAACAGAGATCGAAATAAATTATATATGCAATGATTTCAAAATTTGTTCTGTAGTTTATGCAGAAAATGAAAATTTGAAATGAAATGAAATGTAATGTAATAGTCTTGAAATAATTAAATTTGCATTATAAAACCATAATCTTTGCTCTAGGTTAAAATTACACATTTTCATTTCGAAAACATTGCTTAATCTATTTAACCACACTTTTTCACTGAACAGACTATTATTGATGCTGCTAAGAAATAACATTTGTTAAAGTAGGCATTAAATTTAATTAATACTAAGATTGTAAACTCAATGATTTTAAGGTTATTACGGCTTCCAAGCTCTATTTAAAATGCAAATCAATATATTAATGAAATATTTAGAATTGCTTTGAACTGCTTTTATTTAATGCATGCATTAAGCAGCTTCGTAAAACCACAGAATTAAACAGCAGCACATTAACCGCTAACATGCCGTGAGCGCATTTGGGGTTTGAATGTATTTGTGCATGAGTCTGTTTATTTGTTTAATTATATAGTCAATCTATATCTTATGATACGCACAAGTGTATTATAACAGACAGCCAAAAGGTAAAGCACTGGACTAAAGCAATGGACAAACGCACTTCCCACAGTTGGTAGTTCAAAACTAAAATCAATGATTATCTGATTTGTCTGTTAGAGACCTAAAATCATAAAAGCACCACCTAAATACAGTCTTTACTAGTTATGCTATTTACTTAGTAGTACTTTTTCTCTAATTTGTACTCAATATTATACTTATAAAAATATAAAGATATAAAGATATAAAGATATAAAGATATAAAGATATAAAGATATAAAGATATAAAGATATAAAGATATAAAGATATAAAGATATAAAGATATAAAGATATAAAGATATAAAGATATAAAGATATAAAGATATAAAGATATAAAGATATAAAGATATAAAGATATAAAGATATAAAGATATAAAGATATAAAGATATAAAGATATAAAGATATAAAGATATAAAGATATAAAGATATAAAGATATAAAGATATAAAGATATAAAGATATAAAGATATAAAGATATAAAGATATAAAGATATAAAGATATAAAGATATAAAGATATAAAGATATAAAGATATAAAGATATAAAGATATAAAGATATAAAGATATAAAGATATAAAGATATAAAGATATAAAGATATAAAGATATAAAGATATAAAGATATAAAGATATAAAGATATAAAGATATAAAGATATAAAGATATAAAGATATAAAGATATAAAGATATAAAGATATAAAGATATAAAGATATAAAGATATAAAGATATAAAGATATAAAGATATAAAGATATAAAGATATAAAGATATAAAGATATAAAGATATAAAGAGAAAAGAAGGAACGGAGGAAAGGAAGAAAGGAAGAAAAGAAGAAAAGTGGAAAGGAAAGGAGGAAAGGAGGAAAGGAGGAAAGGAGGAAAGGAGGAAAGGAGGAAAGGAGGAAAGGAGGAAAGGAGGAAAGGAGGAAAGGAGGAAAGGAGGAAAGGAGGAAAGGAGGAAAGGAGGAAAGGAGGAAAGGAGGAAAGGAGGAAAGGAGGAAAGGAGGAAAGGAGGAAAGGAGGAAAGGAGGAAAGGAGGAAAGGAGGAAAGGAGGAAAGGAGGAAAGGAGGAAAGGAGGAAAGGAGGAAAGGAGGAAAGGAGGAAAGGAGGAAAGGAGGAAAGGAGGAAAGGAGGAAAGGAGGAAAGGAGGAAAGGAGGAAAGGAGGAAAGGAGGAAAGGAGGAAAGGAGGAAAGGAGGAAAGGAGGAAAGGAGGAAAGGAGGAAAGAAAGAAAGAAAGAGAAAGGAAAAAAAGAAAGAGAAAGGAAAGAAAGAAAGAGAAAGGAAAGAAAGAGAAAGGAAAGAAAGAGAAAGGAAAGAAAGAGAAAGAAAAGAAAGATGGAAATCAGCAAGAAAGTTAAAAATGCAGAATACAATAATGACCGAAAAATACCAAGTACTACCCACAAAAAATCATTTGCAAAAGTTACTAATAAAAAATTTAATCTCCCAGTCTAAAACATTCAAACTCCTCATATACTCTGTATTCAGCTCATTAATCATCATAAAACCAAGCACTAACTCACAGTGCATTTAACTGCGAAGGTGCTGCCATTCGGCGAACTCAAATTTAGCACATCGTGTGTTTCTCCGATATTTGGTCAAAATTAATCCCAGCTGAATGAACAACGAAAATTGATTAACAGCAATGTGGCTGACACTTACGCAAACACGCACAAATTTACATCGATTTACACAGGCACTACGCACACAGACATAAATACATATATATAATTCGATCACCTAAACATAATACAAAAACCCACGTATAGCACATGAGAATTTACTTGTCAAAATTGACGTTTTCTGAGATAATGTATTAGCTGAAACTTATTGGAGCGTACAGTACGACAGACAGTGTGTCCGAATGCACTAAAAATTTGCAAAATTAATTATTTTCGGAACCAATTAACCAATTTTTGAAATTTTAAATTTGTTGTTTAGAGAATTGTTAAGAGAACTTAAGTTATAAAATTGGAGATCGTAATTTTAATGGTTATGGAGATAAAAATCAGTAAACTTGAAGTTTTTAAAGTCCTTCAGTATCTTTAATAAGTTTTTTCAAAAAGTATTTTAAAAAATCTAAAAATATTTTTAAAACGTGCAACACACATTTAAAATAATTAAATTGACCACGCAATGTTGCAATTATTTTATTTTTTTGTATTTGTTACTTCGTTATTTATTTTTTCCTTTGTATGTTTTACACAATCTTGCAATGTTTTTCAGCGGAATTTCCGTTCATATCACAATCGCCGTAAATTTACACAAAAATACAAGACTAGGCGACGGTGCAGGACATTAAACACCAGCAACTGTAGGTGTTTTATATTCAACACTTACCTACGCACACTTTTACTGGAGGACAAAAGCACGACAAAACGAAGAACTGAAAAACACACTGACATAGAGACCAACAGCCGGAACACCTGCCGCGGTAGCAACTGTCAGGAGTGCCATAAAATCCAATTCAAAAAACAAATAAATTTTTAAATTCGGATAACATTTGGATTTCTTACAATTTTTGAAAGAATTTTTATAAAAAAAAAACAGCTTTTCTGACTTTTATCTACATAACTCTTAAAGACAAAATCTCCAATTTAAAACATAATGTGCACGCTAGAATTCTCTTTTGAATATTTTTAAAATTTTTAAAATCGTTTGTGTAGTTTCGAAAATAATGAATTTTATCTCTTTACATAACGTTCGGCATACTGTGCGTCAGTTGCTGTGTTTACCTAGTGATTTTGAGGTTTATTCTTGTTGATCAAGTTGTTGCTGTTGCTGCGTTGCTGTTACTGCCCCCATTATTGTTGCTTGTACTTGCAAAGTCACTGTTCCTGATGTGATCGCAATATTGCTGCTGCTAATGTGGTCTGCAATATGAACTGATGAACACTCACAAAGTCGTCAATCTATTTGACATTTAATTATGTTGCTGATATGTATGTGATTTTGGTGAGAGCTGTGGCTGACAATCGTCTAAAACAGATATTTAGTTATTACGTTCGATGGTGCGTATGAGTAACATTTAAAGCAAGACTTTATACAAATGCGTTTAATACAAAATTGTAGAAATACTTTAGAAAACTAACAATTTTTAATGAATACCAATAAAAGGTACTACTGTTTTTTACTTTAACTTGTAAGAGACATTTAAGACGATAATTTCAAAAAATCAATATGTAAAAATCAAATTTGAAACTAATTTTTAGTTCATATTGTCTCTATACAGCTCTTTTTTCATTGTAAATTTAAACTCAGTTTAGAAATTAGTACATTTTAATACTTTCTGGTAATGACTCTAAACTCTGAGTAGAATCTAAACTCTGAGTACGACGAAGCATTTTTACATAACTGGTGACAATCAATATACTTTTAATTTTATATTTAATGAAAAAAATTGATTAAATTAACTATGGTCGAAATGTTATCCAGTTTCAACTATGTTTAAGTATACTATTTTATTAGATACTGGGCACTTTGTTGATTTTTCAGCAAAGAATCGTCGAAAACACTTTGTAGATTAAAAGTTGCGCTGTGCGTATGAGTAACATTGAAACAAAGACTTCACTGAAATGCGTTTAACTTGGAATTTTGTGAAAATAATTATGAAAATTAATATTTTTAAAATAAATCGAATTAAAATAACGATATTTTTTTTTTTGCTTTAAAATCTTGAATGGCAATAAGTGAATAAAATCAAAATGTAGTAAACAAATTTTATAGTTGTAAACACTATTTTTTTTAGTGCAAGTTTAAACTCGGTTTAAAAAATTGTACTTTTTTTACTGCCTTTTGAATAGAGTGAGGCAATTGGCGGAATTTTTTTGAGGCACTATTAATTGTCTTGCTGTCAGTGACATTTATATATTATAATTCACAATTCTGGTATAACTTTACTATAATTATCAAGCTTATTCTATGTGACATACTTTGCACTGTGTTGGCGAAAGAATTTCTTTATACACAGAACAAAATAATCGACGTAAATATAGCAACCGATTTTAATTGCATGAATTAATCATACCGGCAATGAATACAGTGAAAATACAGCAAAATACAGTGAAGCTATTCATCGTTAAATCTGCAATTGCGTTTGCTAATATGAATATATCGTCGTTGTACAACGAAAAGTCACCAAATACATTTTTTCTAAAAATTAATTTACAAAAATCTTTATATATCTGTCAATTCTTAATCAATGATCAACATTTTTTTACCACATGATAAGAAAATGTAAATCTATCAATTGATATTTAAACTTCAACTATACACCAATACTTTTTATAATATTTATCAGCAAACTCGAAAATTAAGTTTATCATAAATATGTATTTGGTGACTTTTCGTTCTTATGTCGTTCTTTCGCAATTATGTTTGCTGAAACTGCGCCAACTAATTAATTTGCTGCATTGACGCACAAATATTCATATTAGCAAACGCAATTGCTAATATAAAGGAATAATAGCAAATGTTTTCATTAAAGTACTGAATTTCACTGCTGGACTTATTAATGCAATCAATTAATATCGGTTGCTACATATACGTTGATTATTTTTTTGTGTAGATATTTTTGTTCTATGGTACGTATGAGTAACATTGAAAAATAATTCACTTCAATGCTTTTAAATTAATAAAACCTCTAAATAAATCAAATTAATAAAACATGAAAGCTTCTAAAATAAAAAAATTTATAAACCTATAAAATGCAAGAAATATAGAAAGCAATAATTACAATTATATATACATATATTAAAATATATGTTACACAGTGCGTATAAGTAACATTATTTATTAAAATAAATTGAACTTTAATTTTAAGAGACACGTACGAAAATAAATAATTTTATAAATAAAACCTAATAAAACAAACTGTTTTTTGATGCTTTTAAATGCAATAAATGTTAAAAGCAATAACTAATATGAATATAAATGTAAATATGACCATAAATCTTAATGTTATAGAAATATTGTGCACAACTTTAGCAAATTGCATAATCTTTGAAATTTAAAATAATTGCTTAGAAAAACAACAAACTAAAATAAGTAAATAAATAGATAAATAGAAATAAACTTAAACAACAAAATTGTGAAAAATAAAACAGCATGAAAATCACTTTCAATTGCAGCCAACGTTTAAGAAGAATTTACGATTCTTTGTACTACAACTTCTTGATTTGCAAACTACTTCAACTGCAAACAGTATAAAGAAAATTTTGAAAATAGCACAAACTTCGAGAGACTTCATTGCAAATAACCGAAGCAAAAAGATTCAAGTGCTTGGCGTTTATGTTTGTTGGTTTTTAAGAAGGTGGTTGCTGCAAGAAATTCAAATTGCACGTTATGTACTTTGTTCAAGTGCAAAATTTAAGCGGGACAATTCTAAGAATTGAGCAAATCAAATGGAAATTGCAATAAATGTGAATTAGAATAATTTGCATGAAAAACATACAAAAAGCAAGCAGATAATAATGAAAATAATAAATTAATAATTACATATAGTAGAAATTTTTAATATCTGAATTTGTTATTTTATGAATTTATGTATTTGGAATATATGAACATATGAATATATGAATATATGAATATATGAATATATGAATATATGAATATATGAATATATGAATATATGAATATATGAATATATGAATATATGAATATATGAATATATGAATATATGAATATATGAATATATGAATATATGAATATATGAATATATGAATATATGAATATATGAATATATGAATATATGAATATATGAATATATGAATATATGAATATATGAATATATGAATATATGAATATATGAATATATGAATATATGAATATATGAATATATGAATATATGAATATATGAATATATGAATATATGAATATATGAATATATGAATATATGAATATATGAATATATGAATATATGAATATATGAATATATGAATATATGAATATATGAATATATGAATATATGAATATATGAATATATGAATATATGAATATATGAATATATGAATATATGAATATATGAATATATGAATATATGAATATATGAATATATGAATATATGAATATATGAATATATGAATATATGAATATATGAATATATGAATATATGAATATATGAATATATGAATATATGAATATATGAATATATGAATATATGAATATATGAATATATGAATATATGAATATATGAATATATGAATATATGAATATATGAATATATGAATATATGAATATATGAATATATGAATATATGAATATATGAATATATGAATATATGAATATATGAATATATGAATATATGAATATATGAATATATGAATATATGAATATATGAATATATGAATATATGAATATATGAATATATGAATATATGAATATATGAATATATGAATATATGAATATATGAATATATGAATATATGAATATATGAATATATGAATATATGAATATATGAATATATGAATATATGAATATATGAATATATGAATATATGAATATATGAATATATGAATATATGAATATATGAATATATGAATATATGAATATATGAATATATGAATATATGAATATATGAATATATGAATATATGAATATATGAATATATGAATATATGAATATATGAATATATGAATATATGAATATATGAATATATGAATATATGAATATATGAATATATGAATATATGAATATATGAATATATGAATATATGAATATATGAATATATGAATATATGAATATATGAATATATGAATATATGAATATATGAATATATGAATATATGAATATATGAATATATGAATATATGAATATATGAATATATGAATATATGAATATATGAATATATGAATATATGAATATATGAATATATGAATATATGAATATATGAATATATGAATATATGAATATATGAATATATGAATATATGAATATATGAATATATGAATATATGAATATATGAATATATGAATATATGAATATATGAATATATGAATATATGAATATATGAATATATGAATATATGAATATATGAATATATGAATATATGAATATATGAATATATGAATATATGAATATATGAATATATGAATATATGAATATATGAATATATGAATATATGAATATATGAATATATGAATATATGAATATATGAATATATGAATATATGAATATATGAATATATGAATATATGAATATATGAATATATGAATATATGAATATATGAATATATGAATATATGAATATATGAATATATGAATATATGAATATATGAATATATGAATATATGAATATATGAATATATGAATATATGAATATATGAATATATGAATATATGAATATATGAATATATGAATATATGAATATATGAATATATGAATATATGAATATATGAATATATGAATATATGAATATATGAATATATGAATATATGAATATATGAATATATGAATATATGAATATATGAATATATGAATATATGAATATATGAATATATGAATATATGAATATATGAATATATGAATATATGAATATATGAATATATGAATATATGAATATATGAATATATGAATATATGAATATATGAATATATGAATATATGAATATATGAATATATGAATATATGAATATATGAATATATGAATATATGAATATATGAATATATGAATATATGAATATATGAATATATGAATATATGAATATATGAATATATGAATATATGAATATATGAATATATGAATATATGAATATATGAATATATGAATATATGAATATATGAATATATGAATATATGAATATATGAATATATGAATATATGAATATATGAATATATGAATATATGAATATATGAATATATGAATATATGAATATATGAATATATGAATATATGAATATATGAATATATGAATATATGAATATATGAATATATGAATATATGAATATATGAATATATGAATATATGAATATATGAATATATGAATATATGAATATATGAATATATGAATATATGAATATATGAATATATGAATATATGAATATATGAATATATGAATATATGAATATATGAATATATGAATATATGAATATATGAATATATGAATATATGAATATATGAATATATGAATATATGAATATATGAATATATGAATATATGAATATATGAATATATGAATATATGAATATATGAATATATGAATATATGAATATATGAATATATGAATATATGAATATATGAATATATGAATATATGAATATATGAATATATGAATATATGAATATATGAATATATGAATATATGAATATATGAATATATGAATATATGAATATATGAATATATGAATATATGAATATATGAATATATGAATATATGAATATATGAATATATGAATATATGAATATATGAATATATGAATATATGAATATATGAATATATGAATATATGAATATATGAATATATGAATATATGAATATATGAATATATGAATATATGAATATATGAATATATGAATATATGAATATATGAATATATGAATATATGAATATATGAATATATGAATATATGAATATATGAATATATGAATATATGAATATATGAATATATGAATATATGAATATATGAATATATGAATATATGAATATATGAATATATGAATATATGAATATATGAATATATGAATATATGAATATATGAATATATGAATATATGAATATATGAATATATGAATATATGAATATATGAATATATGAATATATGAATATATGAATATATGAATATATGAATATATGAATATATGAATATATGAATATATGAATATATGAATATATGAATATATGAATATATGAATATATGAATATATGAATATATGAATATATGAATATATGAATATATGAATATATGAATATATGAATATATGAATATATGAATATATGAATATATGAATATATGAATATATGAATATATGAATATATGAATATATGAATATATGAATATATGAATATATGAATATATGAATATATGAATATATGAATATATGAATATATGAATATATGAATATATGAATATATGAATATATGAATATATGAATATATGAATATATGAATATATGAATATATGAATATATGAATATATGAATATATGAATATATGAATATATGAATATATGAATATATGAATATATGAATATATGAATATATGAATATATGAATATATGAATATATGAATATATGAATATATGAATATATGAATATATGAATATATGAATATATGAATATATGAATATATGAATATATGAATATATGAATATATGAATATATGAATATATGAATATATGAATATATGAATATATGAATATATGAATATATGAATATATGAATATATGAATATATGAATATATGAATATATGAATATATGAATATATGAATATATGAATATATGAATATATGAATATATGAATATATGAATATATGAATATATGAATATATGAATATATGAATATATGAATATATGAATATATGAATATATGAATATATGAATATATGAATATATGAATATATGAATATATGAATATATGAATATATGAATATATGAATATATGAATATATGAATATATGAATATATGAATATATGAATATATGAATATATGAATATATGAATATATGAATATATGAATATATGAATATATGAATATATGAATATATGAATATATGAATATATGAATATATGAATATATGAATATATGAATATATGAATATATGAATATATGAATATATGAATATATGAATATATGAATATATGAATATATGAATATATGAATATATGAATATATGAATATATGAATATATGAATATATGAATATATGAATATATGAATATATGAATATATGAATATATGAATATATGAATATATGAATATATGAATATATGAATATATGAATATATGAATATATGAATATATGAATATATGAATATATGAATATATGAATATATGAATATATGAATATATGAATATATGAATATATGAATATATGAATATATGAATATATGAATATATGAATATATGAATATATGAATATATGAATATATGAATATATGAATATATGAATATATGAATATATGAATATATGAATATATGAATATATGAATATATGAATATATGAATATATGAATATATGAATATATGAATATATGAATATATGAATATATGAATATATGAATATATGAATATATGAATATATGAATATATGAATATATGAATATATGAATATATGAATATATGAATATATGAATATATGAATATATGAATATATGAATATATGAATATATGAATATATGAATATATGAATATATGAATATATGAATATATGAATATATGAATATATGAATATATGAATATATGAATATATGAATATATGAATATATGAATATATGAATATATGAATATATGAATATATGAATATATGAATATATGAATATATGAATATATGAATATATGAATATATGAATATATGAATATATGAATATATGAATATATGAATATATGAATATATGAATATATGAATATATGAATATATGAATATATGAATATATGAATATATGAATATATGAATATATGAATATATGAATATATGAATATATGAATATATGAATATATGAATATATGAATATATGAATATATGAATATATGAATATATGAATATATGAATATATGAATATATGAATATATGAATATATGAATATATGAATATATGAATATATGAATATATGAATATATGAATATATGAATATATGAATATATGAATATATGAATATATGAATATATGAATATATTCAATATCATATATAATATATTCATATATTCATATATTCATATATTCATATATTCATATACATATATTCATATATTCATATATTCATATATTCATATATTCATATATTCATATATTCATATATTCATATATTCATATATTCATATATTCATATATTCATATATTCATATATTCATATATTCATATATTCATATATTCATATATTCATATATTCATATATTCATATATCATAATCATATATCTAATTCATATATTCATATATTCATATAATCAATATAATTCATATATTCATATATTCATAAATTCATATATTCAATATTCAAAATTCATATATTCATATATTCAAATAATCATATATTCATATATTCATATATCATATATTCATATATTCATATATTCATATATTCATATATTCATATATTCATATATTCATATATTCATATATTCATATATTCATATATTCATATATTCATATATTCATATATTCATATATCATATATTCATATATTCATATATTCATATATTCATAATCATATTCATATATTCATATATTCATATATTCATATATTCATATATTCATATATTCATATATTCATATATTCATATATTCATATATTCATATATTCATATATTCATATATTCATATATTCATATATTCATATATTCATATATTCATATATTCATATATTCATTCATATATTCATATATTCATATATTCATATATTCATATATTCATATATTCATATATTCATATATTCATATATTCATATATTCATATTCATATATTCATATATTCATATATTCATATATTCATATATTCATATATTCATATATTCATATATTCATATATTCATATATTCATATATTCATATATTCATATATTCATATATTCATATATTCATATATTCATATATTCATATATTCATATATTCATATATTCATATATTCATATATTCATATATTCATATATTCATATATTCATATATTCATATATTCATATATTCATATATTCATATATTCATATATTCATATATCATATATTCATATATTCATATATTCATATATTCATATATTCATATATCATATATTCATATATTCATATATTCATATATTCATATATTCATATATTCATATATTCATATATTCATATATTCATATATTCATATATTCATATATTCATATATTCATATATTCATATATTCATATATTCATATATTCATATATTCATATATTCATATATTCATATATTCATATATTCATATATTCATATATTCATATATTCATATTCATATATCATATATTCATATATTCATATATTCATATATCATATATTCATATATTCATATATTCATATATTCATATATTCATATATTCATATATTCATATATTCATATATTCATATATTCATATATTCATATATTCATATATTCATATATTCATATATTCATATATTCATATATTCATATATTCATATATTCATATATTCATATATTCATATATTCATATATTCATATATTCATATATTCATATATTCATATATTCATATATTCATATATTCATATATTCATATATTCATATATTCATATATTCATATATTCATATATTCATATATTCATATATTCATATATTCATATATTCATATATTCATATATTCATATATTCATATATTCATATATTCATATATTCATATATTCATATATTCATATATTCATATATTCATATATTCATATATTCATATATTCATATATTCATATATTCATATATTCATATATTCATATATTCATATATTCATATATTCATATATTCATATATTCATATATTCATATATTCATATATTCATATATTCATATATTCATATATTCATATATTCATATATTCATATATTCATATATTCATATATTCATATATTCATATATTCATATATTCATATATTCATATATTCATATATTCATATATTCATATATTCATATATTCATATATTCATATATTCATATATTCATATATTCATATATTCATATATTCATATATTCATATATTCATATATTCATATATTCATATATTCATATATTCATATATTCATATATTCATATATTCATATATTCATATATTCATATATTCATATATTCATATATTCATATATTCATATATTCATATATTCATATATTCATATATTCATATATTCATATATTCATATATTCATATATTCATATATTCATATATTCATATATTCATAT